>JAGDQP010015763.1:7899-29381 GCA_022664845.1 Lepisma saccharinum
CTTAGCGAATTACGTGTCAGGTGGTTGTACCAGTTCCTTGGCGAACTGCGTACAGGTTAAGTTAGGGTTTATATGTGAGAGTGCACACCAGTTCCTTGGCGAACTACCTGTGCAGGCAGGATAGTACCAGTTCCTTAGCGAACTACGTACTAGGATGTTCCAGTTTCTTAGCAAACTGCGAACGGTTGAAGGAGTGGAGCTGGTCACCCGGGGGAAACGAGTGATGGCTCTTGCTCTGTGCAGGTCCTTTTTAAAGGTGAATGTAGGGGTGGTTCCTCTTGTTTCTCCTACTTGACTCCAGCTCCCTCTATCTTCCGTTATTTGCTCCATCTTGTGTTAGTTTGAGGAGTTGACCGTCGTCTACCCGAATATGTATGTATGACTTGTTTACTTACATAACCACATGTTTGTTCTATAAACATGTGTGTTATTGTTTATACAATGTCGACGTGTTCGCTATACACGCTGGTCATTACGATATTTCTGACATTTATAGCCACTTGGAGGTCGTTTTGTCAGATAACTTATTTTGCCAAAAAGTGGACAAAGTACCTTTTGGCTCCAAGGTAACGATATATATATATATATATATATATATATATATATATATATATATATTTAAAGTACTTCGAGGGATGAAGAAGGCAACATCGCCAGGAGAAGATGAACTGACAGAAGACATGTTAAATGGGAAAAGCTGAAAAGATGAATGAAGAACTTGCTAAATTATTCGCAATGTCTCTGAGGAAGAGAGAAATACCCTCAAGCTGGAATAATGCTATTATTACTTTTATACAAGAAAGGGGACAACGAACGCGTCGAAAACTACAGACCAATTAGTCTACTGTCCGTTCTATACAAAATGTTCACCAAAACTATTTTGAATCGTATTGAACGACACTTAGATTTTAACAAGGGAAGGAAACCAGTCGGATTTATTCATGGATTTAGCACAATGGACCACATACAAGCAATGAATGAGGTTATGGAAAATGAATATGAATTTCCACTATGTCTGGGATTCATAGATTTTGTAAAAGCTTTCGATTCGGTCTCCTTGTCAGCAGTACTTAAATGTCTTGAACGCCAAAACATCGAAAGTGCATACATCAAGTTACTGCGTAACATTATTCGATTGCCACATCTGTCATTAGACTACATCAAGAGAGTACAAAATTTTAAGTTGGAAAAGGGATAAGGCAAGGAGATTCAATTTCTCCAAAACTATTTTCAGCAGTACTGCAGGGAGTGTTCCAAAATTCAAACAGAGATGAAGTTGGAATAAAAATCAATGGAAAATGCCTTAATCACCTACGATTTGCTGATCCTGTTTGCTTCAAGTGCAGAGGAATTATAAACCAGAATGGAAGAGCTGTGTAATGAGAGTTCGAAAATAGGACTTAAAATGAATTTAAATAAAACAAATGTAATGTACAGTACAATCAGCATACTGAAAAGAAGGAAACAAAGATTGACTGAGAGACAATAAGCATCGTTGATGAGTATGTTTACCTAGGGCAGTTCAAAACCTCGAATGCCAAGTTGACGGATGAAATAAATAGAAGATGTAAAATGGCGTGGAGTTCGTTTGAAAGACTACACTTTATTTTCAAAAGCAAACTACCAATGTGTCTAAAGTGTAAAGTTTATAATCAATGTGTCTCACCTGTGATGATGTACGACTGTGAAACTTAGACATTGAATGCACAAATGACTCAAAGATTAAGAGTTATACAAAGAAGATGGAGAGATGCATGCTAGGAATAACTGGGATGGGCTGGAAAACAAATGAATTGATTCACGCACAATGATGCGTAGAACATATAATCAAGACTGCGAGAAGGATGAAGTAGAGATGAGCCGGTCATATAGCTGGCCGATCAGATGGAAGATGGACGACGAATGTACTACACTGGGTTCCTGAAAGAAACCGAGACGGCGTCCAGATGCAAAATGGGTAAATGAAATCAAGAGCTTTTCAGGAACTACACGGATGAGGATAGCAGCAGACCGAAATAATTATGTGGAAAGAAAAGGAGGCCTTCATCCGGCAATGGATAGATAAAACTTTATTTTATATGGGCCAGTCTAATAACTTTGGACTTCGCCCCATCACGATTCGCCCCTTAGCTATTAAAATCCACACCCATGCCCCTGCCGAGACTCGAACCCGGGACCTTCGAGCCGTTAGTGTACCGCCACAGACCGCACGGTCACCCGGCCGGCCCAGCAATGGATAGAAAACGGAAAAAATGTGTACTTTTCCATAGAAGCATGAAATTTAGCTTGATGACTAGATACACCTGTAAGATCATTTAAATATATTTAGGCACTTTGAAATTGATGTAGGAGTCCCGAAAATCCGAAATGGCGCCCAAAATTTCATAATTCATGATTGATTGATTGAGTGATTTTCAGATTTTAAATGTGTTTTACGGTACAGAAGACAAATCTGATATCCTGTGCTCGCGAACCCCTTACACACAACCTCCACGTTGAGAAACCCTGCATTAATCAGTTAGTGAACCTAACATGTTTAGTTTATGGTTGTGAAAATTGAAGTACGACCCTGGCAGTTGAACATAAATTACGTGTGTTTGAAAATAAGGTCTTGAGAAAGGTACAAGGGACGAGCTGACCGGAGAATGGGGGTGACTGCATACTGATGAACTCCACAGACTGTATAATTCACCCGATATTTTAAGAATAATGAAATCATGTATCTCGCATGGGATAAAAACGAAGATTATAGTACATCATAGTTGGTAAGCCGGAGAGAAGAGACTTCGGGAAGAGTTAGAAGTCGTTGGGAGAACAAGGGATCTTCTAGAGCTAGGTACTTGTGATGAAATCTGGATTGATCTTGCTCAGAATACAATCTCATAGCAATCGTTTGCAACTGCGGCGATTTCCTTAAAACTATAGAGTTAGTTAATTAGGTAACATGGGAAATCGGGATTTGTGCTGGCTTTTTCGTCAACTAATTGGACTCTTCTTTTAACCTTTCATAATTCTTTTGAAAGTATCATTCCATTACAAAAATCCAGAATTTCGGTATTCCATAATTCGGTATTCCGTTTTCGAAATCGTAGGAAACTTTCGCTAGGTCGAAAGTTAACTGTTGACGTAGGCCATTTGCAATTAAACGAGTGCAATGTACTTTATTTCAAACTTACAAACATCCATGAGTCAGGCAGGATTCGAACCCACAAGCTCGTACAAGTCGATCAAGTGCTCTAGTCCACACGACTACTGAGGTCGGATAATAATAGTAGAAACAATAAAAAAAAGAAAAGGGATACACACGTACCGTGAACGACGCATGGGAGATGTGGAGGTAGTTCTCGACGAACGGCACGTGAGGTGGGGGTAGCCAGTACCACGCTCGACCGTCTCTACTTCCCAGGGTGCGAAAGGAATACAAAGAACAATCTGATACTCAATTTGATAGGATGCTGAGTGCACCTCAGATACACCAGGCATGGGAGCACTCAAGAAAAGTTTCCAGCTTTCTGACCGGGATTTGAACCCGAGCGCCCGATTTATAGTCAGACGCGCTACCACCTGAGCCACGGAGACTCCTAATATTAGCAGCAATAATCCTAGAAATGTGACAATCTAGTGATACATTTTCCTTTCTAAAAGGGGGAAAGGCAAATCAATTTTCTTTTACATAATTTATGATAAACCATTGTTTAATCTTGCATATTGCGAAATCTCTCTCTCCCCCTTCCTTTCTTTCTTTCTTTCTTTCTTTCTTTCTTTCTTTCTTTCTTTCTTTGTTTCTTTCTTTCTTTCTTTCTTTCTTTTCTCTCTCTTTCTCTCTGCATTTTTTAATGTCATAGCTGCATCATGTAGGGTAATACAGAAGTTACGAATGACAACACATTGCTATGTCCCTCGCATTGTATTTGATTGTCTTAACATGCATATGCGTTTGTATGTGTAAGTGTTTTAAAACGGACACACATATGAACACAATCACACACAACTTTTAGGATCGATAAACAAGTAGGTCTACTCCACCGCTTTTCCCCCTTCTCTGCTTGTTATAGGCTACATAAGGTAGCAATCGCTCGAATGTCATGCTGGTACCCTCGGTAGGTGTGTTTGAATGGCAGTCTCCTTGTTCAGTTCCCTAGAGGAAAGCGAGCGTGTCACGGGGACGAGTGGACTAGAAAATTTGTGGTCGTTTTTAACACGCGACAATTTTATGATCGGAAACTGTTAAGACACAAGAGAAGAAGTGCTACTACGAAAGCAACTTGACATATGTACGACATAAGGAGAACAATTTGAATATTCTTAGATTTTTTAAAAGTGCTTCTGAATATACTTTTTTCTGTTATGTGGAACGTGCTTACTTCTGGAAGACCCTATTCTTTATGAAGTTTACAAGGTGAAGAAATTTGTGTTAAACAGTACAGTGGAAAGAAACATTTTTTTTCCAAGTGAGAAAGTTACGTAATTTTGACTTAATTTCCGAATTAGGTTTCCGAATTTCTGACGTTTCTTTTGGACATGATTGATACCACAGTTTGAAACAAACATATAATAACTTCATACTGTTAGTTTATTTCTACTCTGAACATTCAACGAAAATGCTATTCTTTCTGAAATTATCAGCTATTACGTGTTTGGTTATGTAAACAGAAAAAAACAAAACAAATAAGACGTTAGGTATATATAGATAGGTTCTAGAAGAATCCTGAATAATACAAAAATGGTGAAATGAGTTTGTTTTTAAGTGGGAAAATTTGAGGCGCACATTTTCATATCAGTAATTTGAATTTCTTCTAGTGTTAGTATTTAACGTAGCCTGAATGATTATTGCTATGTTTTATGAACTTCAGAATTTCTTAGTGTTCAGATGACAAACTTGGTGGATACTGAGACAAACATGACGCATAACAGATTCACGTGATTTATTGACAATTTTTTTTCCTGATCTTCTGATAATCTTGGAGTACGTACTGTGAAGGACATGTACTGATCTTAGTGTAATGATAATAATCAACGAATACGAAAACTTAGATGAATAAAGCGTGCAGTAAATCGTTCGTATTCTGTCTGTAAAGCAAATATACTGTCTTAAGAAGTTATAACCTTGGTAATTTACTCCAGAACATGTACTGGTATTTCAAACAGAGGACTTGAGTCTCTATATTTTAATGCATTTTGTCTGCTTGTAAGCTTGTGATAGAAATAAACAATTTCAGACAACGTCGATGCCATAGCAACAGTGAAATAATATTATTTGGACCATGAGAAACGTCACGGATTACCAATCTTACTAAAGAAATATACAAACAGCTTCCTATTCCGTGTTCAGTGTTCTTATTTTTCTTGTGTGAGTGTTTGTGTGACGTTAGAAACGTGCTTGTTAAATGTGATGGGGAATCGAGATGTGATGACGATGGACCAGGATGATATATTCTCTCTGGCTCTGAAGCGACAAGCTCAGAGAACCAGAGGTGGAACTGCTCATGTGAATCACGACCATGATTACAGTTTCGGACTGGATGATAACAAAAGACGAGCGATATCACCAGTTCCAATCACTACAAAGGTAAGATAAGATGTCTTAACATTATAGTAGACACAGGATTGTTCTAAGCAATAAGGTTTTTATATTTCTGTGCTGCAGAATAATAATAATAATAATAATATGTAAATATGTAAAATACAAATTTATGTGTATTCTTGAACCAAATATATATAGTACAAGAAAACATATTAGTGGAATAATTACTTCCGAAGTAGCGTTTGTAATTTAAAGTCAAACAAGTTGTTTGAGACCAGTTAAATTCGAATCAATTGAGTACACAAAACATAATGTAGTTTACTCAACCAATATGATTTTATTGCAATTAACAATTCATAAACAAACTACATTATTTTAGTTGTAATTCGTCCTTAATTTATTATCGACATTCTCTTTAATAGAAAAAAAAAACAGTTTTTAACAAAGCAAATATTTATTGACCACACGTGTGTATGTTTGTGTCGTTAATCATTTATACACTAAACTCCATTTATTTTGGACACCCCTGTATCTTGGATATCTTTTCCAGCAACCAGACAAAGCACAATTTTATTTCTCCGTATGGAAATCTTTGTACCTTGGACACCTATTTGCGCCAAAGATGGACGCTGAGGAGACTTCATAAAGGGCAGTGAATTAAGTATTAACAAGTTATGCTCTGATGAATTATGGGAAGGTGTCTCAGAGAAAGAGTGTAGCACAGATGTTTATTTTACTACCACATTCCAATCGGTTGTACCATTGTCAGCTAAACAGTGTTCTTCATTTTTGCATTTTAAATTAAACGAACACAAAATCAACAAATTATCCTTAGAAGCAAATAAGCTTGACATCAGATGAATAATGATGAAGGTTCCATGAAATTGTCAGAAGAATTTCATGTTTCAAAATTCACTATCGAATATCAATAAAAGCAAAGACGTTATTGTAGAGGTGTGGGATCAGAACTGGAGTGTTCAAAGAAAACAAATGCGTAAAACTCGCATGATTAAATGAATGATAAAGTGTTTTAATATTTGTGTCTTTATTGTTCACAAAACATTAAATAAGTGAAGCATATAATAAGCGAATGGCTTTGTTATGTTGTGTATTGCAAATGACGAATTTGAATTTATTTATGGTCTTCAGGCATTTATGGCTCAGTTTGTGCTAACGACGAAGAATATAAACCACTTATTATTGGAAACGTAGCGAATCTTCTATTTTTAACAGATAGTGATACCATTGTAGGTTATCCCGACTTTTTCGTGGTTATAATTCAACAGTTTGGATCATAAATATATTTTAAAGTGGTTGCAGTACAATAGTCTACAAATAAAATGTGTAAATAGGATTTTCCCCCTTCTACATGTACGCACGTGAAGGTAGATGAAAGTTATTACCGTAGCTTAGTACAGTAATATTTGTTATACATATTCGTGTTAGAATGCAAAGTGTACGGATAGAAGTATTTCTTCCCTTTATTGGACAATCCGAAGTTGTACAATTTTCGAAGGAATCGCAGGTGCCCAACTTAGAGGGGTATTCCTGTATATGAAAAACTCCACAAATGCATTCTACAGGCATTAAGTAGAAATACTTAAGTGAACATGGGAGTAAAGAAGAATGTTTCTTTGTTTTAGTTTAAAATTCAAGTTGAAATTCAGGATGAATATGTGCTGGTGGACAGTCACGAAATTACTTTATTCCTGTTACTATTTTCCAATTAATTTTCATTAATACCAAAATTATGCAAGAATAACCAAGAAGAATAAAGTTTAGAATGTAGAGAAGTCGGTTATGTTAATTACTTAATTTTAATTTCAAGTCTTTCTCCATAGTTCTAACTAGAGACACTTTTTTTTGTCATTTTTTCTTCACACTAATCTAATTTGTATGGTTCGAACGTACTGACCCATTCAAATTCTTGAAGGCGCTTGTTTAAAAAAATAATTTATCTCATCATGGTCGTCGTCATACTGTATTGTCGATAGTGGCAGGTTCTTCTTCAAAAGAATTGTTTTCTCTGAAGAACCTTGCTGTCATTGCCCATACAATTAATTTTATCATCCAAAGATCCTAGTTATTCTACTAAAGTTATTGTTATAAACCGGAAGATATTTACTAAAGCAGTAGAGTTAAGTGTCAGGAAAACAGTACACTTATATTTTAATCATATGTAATGTATGTTTGTATTAATTAGTTCATTGAACACTGTGACAAAGTATTGAATATCGAGTATTAAAAGTTATAAATAAATATCGGTATGGAGAAATTCTGGTCTCGACTCAACTCTACTTTATAGAAAACATTTAATTAATCTTCTTCCCAGTGTTTCTTCATTGTGTTTAGAAATTGAGGAGTTCGCTGGAAGAGCGGATTAACTCGAAAAACGCAGTTTTTAGAGAGAAAAGAGTTTGAAAGTTTTTCATGTGATTTTTACCAGATTTCCTGTGCCTGTAGACATTTTGACATAATATGCTATCATGTTTCTATTATAAATAGGAAGGTATTGCATAAATAACAGGGAATCTACGTTAATCCTTGATGTTAATATAATGAAATAATTAATCACAGAAAGTTAAGCCGTTTTTCCATAGAAGGAATTTCTGCACTGCGTATCCGCATAAAACTTAGAACGAACGTTCTTGGGCATCTCAGAAAACGACTGTCAAGGTTTCCAGTTACTCAAGCATCTCCAGTTGGCACTATTACCACCTTATGATAAAATATGACATCACAATAGCTTCTATCTTATACTGTTTAGCGAATATGTATCAAAGTTTGCATTCTTCTTCTACATAATTCAAACACGACGGTAAGGAACATAATCCCTCTATGTATTGCAGTTGTCAATGTTGCAAACTGAGTTTTTCAAAGCTTTGCTAAAACTTCTCTACCGTTCCATGTATCACCACCATACTGGCACGAATACTCTTCGACACACAAACAACTAGGTGACGGTCCCCATCCACTAAAACATGCAAGATGTTAGTATTACCATCTAATAAAATTAAAGTTCTGCACACCACACATCATTCAAAGTATCTGCACACCTGTGCATTGCTAGCACCTCTACGGATGAATAGTTTGTGCGTTAGCGTTTATTACTTTCACTCTCTTGCAATCTACCGTTATTTTTCTTACACAAATCTAGGGTGTTTGTGTTTATTTATTTCCCGCTATAGACTTCAATTCTAGACCTCTTGACAGATTCGAACCAAATTTGGCATATATATTCCTTTAGGACCTAGAAGCATTAACTTCCACATTAAAAAGTTGATTCCCCTTCCCCCCGAAAGGGCTGAACTGGGTTGTCAGTTCAATCAATTAATAGACCATGATTGTCAGATATATCCCTCTAGGCTGAGCAACCCACACCGCAATAAAGTTTGCCGGGTTGACTACCATCAAGCGGGAAAATATGAAAATCCTTTCTTTCAGTTCACGAGCAACGTCTATCTTAATTTTTCGGGTCGACATCCCGCAGGTAAGGGGGCGAAAAAACTCTGAACCCTACATCAACGGTAAATTTGCTATTATTCATATATTCTAACACGTGGAGTTAACAGGTCACGAAACTGAAAAACGACTTAACCCGGGTTAAACATTTCTTTCAGTGGACTCCTCAATTAATAATACGTTATATTTTACGCTATTGACTTGAATTCACATTGTGAAATTTTATAAGATTTCGAAAGTTATATGCAGTATTTAAAGATTTCAATGTATTACGTCGTACATAGAATATCCAGGTCGTTTCTGGATTTGTATATAAAGGATAAGAAAGAAAGAAAACAAATACATTTTTAGGAGAGGGCTAGAAACGATGGTTGACCTAGCAAAACGAAAGCCAAACTCGACGTGCCAGTGTCGTCCGCGACTAAAAAGGGGAGGGGGAACTGTAAACGAATTTGCATAGGTGAATTAAATCTTGTGCTGTTGCAACAATTTTATAACTGTTAATGATACTTGAGAGTAACGTTGTATATGACCTCAGGTACTTGTGCACCAACATTTTCTTTTTATGTCTTCTTCTTCTTCTTCGAAATATATTTTTTACAATATACTTTCATTTATATACGTTTTTAGACGCTTTTTATAACACGCTTTGTATTAACTTGCTTTGTAATCATCTCTGGTACAAATCTTGTAATTGATTTTTAACTCACTTCCCATCATCCGATTTCTTTGAAATTTTGTAAACTTTCTTGCTTCGGATGACAATACAATATTCAATCATTAGATATACGATATAATAATCTAGTTAACTGTAATTAATTAATTAAAATAATTCGAAATTATCCTTAAATGCACGCAACGTCGCAACTATTTTGTGATAATTGGGTTGCCTATCTCGCAGGAATTTTTATATTCATATATTATATTTAAAAAAGGATTTAAAAATGCCTTTCTAAGATAGACTAAAAATTAAAAAATAATAAATTGAATTAATCTTATGAATCGGAAAATAAAAGCGTGGGTATTCTTGATTACCTTATCATAAAATCATAATATCTAAGAGCACCCACACTTTTATTTTTCGATTCATAAGATTAATGCAATTTATTATTTTTTACTTTCTAGTCTATCTTAAAACTTTTTTTTAAATTAATTTTTTATTAATTTACTCTGTAATCATGTTTTATCTCTGCTACAAATCTTGCAACGTTAATTTAACTCATTTGAAGACATCAAAGAAAAATGAAATTTTGTACAGCGACGTAAGTCGGTGATAATACAACCTTCCATTGTTACTTTCATATATTTCTATATACAGTATGTATATATTTTAGAAACATATTTTAATATTTCGTTATTACAGATTTCTTTATCATAAAATAAATATTAACCTGCACCGCGCCTGGGTTTTGCTGGTTGCAGAACACTTTAGGATTTGGCCCACAAAATATTAGCTGGAGAAAAAGTATGAACACCGAAATAACCCGAAAAGAATAATAAATAAAATAAATTAAAAAAAATTAAAAAGGATTTAAAAACAAGCTTTTTTAAGCAATGAAAAATGGACTAGACTAGCGTGTTTTTTAAAATGCTTTTTAATATTTTTATCTCATAAGCGGCTCATCATAGAAATTTGAAACTTTGCACATACTTGCATCGTATCATGCCACAATAACTGTACCACTTCACTTTTATAAGTCTTATTATTGGTAGGATATAAAATGTTATCTGATACTTTATTTGAACTGTTAAATATTTATTTTTTGTTTTATTTTGATACAGTATATGAGATTTTTTATATAAGTGGAAAATGTTTATTCAAATATAAAGAACAGATTCTGAGAAAAGGATCACATAAGTAAACGTACATCGTAAAAGTATTTCAAACAAGTAGAAGAAATAAAAGGATCAAGAAGAAGAAAAGTTTTGGTACACAAATACCTGAGGTCATACACAACATCACTTTCAAGTATTATTGACATAGATATAAAATTGTTGCAGCAGCACAAGATCTATGCAAAATTGTTCCCATCCCTTCCCCTTTAATGTATAAAGTATTGAATCAAGTTGTCTTTGCGCACTTTGACCAGAGAGTTTGATATATTGGCAGAAAACCACACAAAACTACATTCAAATATTCACACAATGTGTGTAGGGAAGAAAGAAGATATGAAGCAGCTTCTCGTGACCGTTTGTCTGGCAGAAATAGCTGCATGACTCTTCACTACGCATGTTACGTCTTTCAATGCACCGTGTATAGGAAAGTCATGTGGCATGCAGCAATGCAACTTGCATATTTTTACATTGAATTGTCCTAGACTCGTTCCTTGTTCCATCTGTATGCCGTGCTGCAAGACGCAGTGGGTATGTACTCCCTCAAATTGGTGAATTAGTTTAAAGAGGCAAATAACAGAAATAGACGATGATACAATTTTATTAGTGGATAGGGTATACTGTACAGATATTGTCAAATGATTCTTGAAGAGAAAAAAACAGATTCCAAATTTTATACACGTTTAGCCACATAATCACGCAGGTTCGAACCATTCTGAGATTTTCCTGAATAACAATAATACAATTGCCGGGATGGTACCTAGGCAATACTACTATCCGCTACCATCCTTACCTCTTTCTCAGGAACAATATTCCCAAATATATCATTCCTTACGTTAGTGAGGGCTTTCGATATCAATAAACACACAGAAATGAACATTGAAAATCGTATTATGAAGCTAAGTTTCTCAGGCGATTCAGAAAAGATCATTGAACCACTTGAAGATCGTGAAGAATTATGCAAATTTGACGGAAGTTTCTGAAATGTGATAACACTTAACGACGAGAGAGGGAAAACGCTATGTTTCCACAAGCATTTACAACTATACACGTATTAGTCAGGTTTTCTTCACATTATGACTGTATTGTTATCTCGACCCTTTGTGCTGCTCAAAATTTGAGTGAAATTTCGCGTGACACTCGTGGCAAGTTCAAGTTGCATGCTTATCAGTGACCTGCAGCAAACAGCGGTCAAAAGCACAGCCATAACTCACAGGTTCAGAGAGTCAATGTTTAGTTTCACCGTTTAGATTGGTCATTTCAGAGAAAACATGAATATCGTTCGTGAACCACATCGTTCTATCGTTTAGTATAATGCAGATATTATAAGATTATGTCTTTCTATACAGTTCCCATCTTTGAAGGACCCAACATTATTTTTGTACTTTTCTTAACTCCAGTTTCTCCGTCTGCCTGTTATACAATTAGAGAGAAACAGATTTCAAACTTGAGCTCAGTGAAATCGGTTTATCTGCTTTTTCTTTAATCATGAAACGGCCAGGATCTTTTCATTTGGTTAGGTTCCTCCGTTCAAAGAATTAATGCTGGCTTCACTATGTGCACTATGTTGTAATCGGATAAGCCCTATGTTGCACTAAAAACATTGTGTAAAAAATAACTATTCTTTCTATTGTGTTTGTGTAATATAGCTTCCTAGATTCCTCTCCAAAATTGTTATCTAAATGAGATTATTATGCAATTCCATTTCTAGAGGTAGGGACAAGCGCCCATAGCTCAGTTGGTACAGCGTTATCTTCACGTTCGGGAGGCCCTGGTCTCCATATCAGCGACCAACCATCCTGACTGAGATTTTCCTAATTCATGTCCGGCAAATAACGGTATGATACCTTCAACTTAGATCCTGGATGCCTCTTTTCTGCACACTTTCCTTCCCGCCTTATCCCGACTTAAGCCACATAGGTCTAAAAACCATAAATAAATTTACTTCACTTTCTATTCTAGAGGTAAGTTTCAAACTGTTCTGCTACTAGACTGGTCCTTTCACTAATGGAACTTGAATGAAACTTGTAAGTACCATACATGAATTGTACCAAGTAATATAACATCACATTTTTTAAAAGTTCTTTCAGTTGAAGTAGTGAAATATTAATTTCATGTAAAAGATACTGAACCCCTGTACTCATAAAAATATAGTTCCATAAATAAAGATTTAAAATTAATCATAGTATTTTAAAATCCGATGGATTCTGTCAGACCATTACAATATAACAATGATACAAATTACAATATTTGCACAAAAATGTATTAAATACAACCAAATGAGAATAATATTCATAATTGCAAACCCAGTTAGGAAGCCTCAAACAAAAGCGCATGACCGCTGTATATATTTGTGTCTGTCGCAAAATACCTGTGTATACGCAAAATATCTGTGGCTGTCTGCTTATCGCTTCATAAATGCTGACATATAAGATAACCCAAAGTCACAATTTTAATAATTTCAAACGATAACTGTATAAATATTCATGATACGTAATTTCCACGATAATTTTTCAGATAATTTCTAGAAAGAACTTCCCACTCACTTATTCCACATCAAATCATCTAGCACTGGTTGCATCAGTATTTTAGAAAAATCCAATTTTTGTATATGACTTCCTACATGTATGACAATATCATAACAAATTTAATAAAAATGTTATGTGCTTATTTATCACGGGGCAACCATGTTTCCAACATGGCGGATGGTATTTTTTGCTCCTGTAGCCATATACCGAAACCTTAATATCTAGAAAAGCAGAAGAGCTAGAGAGCTGAGTACATAGCTGCGTGATCAAATAACATCATCTGCCATTTTGGAAAAAATGCCGCCACGGGGGAACTAAGTACAGAAAATATTTTTTAAAAAAAAGTGTTTCTGATCTGCTAAGTTATGTGGAACCCCACATACGAAATATGAGTTTTTCTAAACTGGCGATGCAACCAATTTTTCTAAAATTGGATGGTCTGTCAAGGAATGGCCCTTACTTAACGTTACAGTCAATTATTTTCTAAACTTAAGCTTGATATCGTCTTTACAATTTCCATTATTTTGTTTTGTTCTCTTCTCACACATTGTGCCTTCATATAGCTGATTCATTGCAATAGTTACATGACAATAAAAATAGAAACAAAATTAACAATAATAAGAATAAAATCTGGGTAGTTTACAGTTGAAGCAATACTAAGGATGTTGCAGAACCGGCTGTAAGGCAATCGGCGCTCTGTTCCAAATTTTCGATGCACCCTCATAAATAGCAATTTAATACTACCCGTTTCGATTCACTCGTGCCCGAAATGGTTGGCGCCCCCAAAATTTTGGCGCTCTGTTCGGGGAAACAGTTGGAACACACACCCAGCCGGCCCTGAGGACTTGTCAACTGTAAACACTCACACAAGAAGTGTTGAATTTATTAGTTGAACACTGAAATGACCAAGGTATATTAAGACCTAAAACTTTGGGTGATGTAAGACCACACTGTTAACACTTCTGGGAAAGTTCCTTAATATATTCCGTAATGTTTAAGAAAAGTACCAATATTTCCAGCTATCGGCAGTAATCCTGGAAAATCTTTTACGGTATTGGAAGTTCTCAGTTTTCAGTTCCAGTTTGATTTGTGCATATCTGCAGAAAGAGAAGAGGATTCTTATCGTAACAATAGGTTCCATGCGAGTAAACTGTTTGCTTCCGCTATCTTGATCGTTTATTTAAATAAAAAAGGGAAATATTCTCAGTGAATGAGGATTCGAACCCTAATTGGCAAACGAAAAGTGATTAAAACGTCCGGTAAATCATAGAAGTAACTTAGTTTCAAGTCTTGGAAGTTCGGACAACGCGTTCCTGTCTCTCAGTTCTGTTTTGTTGCGATACTTAACTTATGGTTGGCTGCTTGGTGTAGTCGTTGGACTTCTAACTGAACGGGTCGTGCTCCAGTTCTGCTTCAGCGGTCATTTTCCCCCTTTTACTCACAGTATCTCTGAAAAATTGATGATGTATGTTTTTATCAACCAAGTTACTGGAAATATCCAGACAAGCTGGTTTTTGTCAGGAATGTTTCTGAAAATGTTACACGGAGCATTAAGTACAAATTTTACACTACGCGGCTCTGAATCGGAATGCAGAAGTCCCATATATACTCGCACCACCATATGAGTAATATCTCAGAAAATCGTGTAGTATTCAAAAGAGTAAGCCCGTCCTTAGTTTGAGTTAGGGTTCTTGTCATGATCACGAATTCGCTGCATGTAAGATAAGATAAAATGAATTTATGGGCGGTAACAGCACTATGGCTTACACCCGTCACGTGTGCAAAAACAAAACCAACATTACAGAAGAAAGCTGGACTAGTCAGGTTTTTGCAAAAACGTCAGTAGATGTCGTTCATAGCTATGGAAACAGAATTGTACTTATTTCTGAAAGTAACATTTTTGGTTTGTGCTGTTTATGTTAACAAAGCTTTCAATTATCTAAATTTGAACCAAGAGTAAGTCGAGTAAGTCATTACTTAACAAAATGTTTGGTTGAAAATAGAAGATAAAAAAAAATTAAACGTGGCTACGCGGAAGAGAAAGAACGGTAAAATTATATGAATTTATGCCATTTCTTTTCTTTACCCAAAGTACTACCATTGTTTTTATTCTGGTTCTAATACTTAAAATCAGGGAATTTTAGAAGAGCTTTTTTGATCTTGTAGTGAAAGTTGCTAACTACACTTAAAATCTTCGGTCACATCCCTGGAGAAAGCTAGGCAACTATAGCTGCCTGGAAATTTTCTGAAATTTGGCTAATAAAAAACAATCACCTTGCAGATTTCAGAAAAACAAAGAAGCCTGAAGTGACATTTGAACTCCAGTTGTTCAGTAAAGTCCAACGTTTTACTGACTGGATCTAACTGTCAGTAAAGAAAGTATACAACTTTGCTGACAAGGCAATGTCAATATAATTATAAAACAGATAAAACGTTACAGTTTCGACACACTATCAGTGACTTCCTCAGACAAATCATGTGACATATATTCATTGACCATCATTTCAATAGTCAAGAAGATCGTCCTATCCACCAATCACGTATCTCATCTAATTAAACATTCACTTCCTGTGTCTCTAGTTCATTGAAAGTAAACAATATGTAATTTGAAGAATCACTCCTTCGATCTGTCAATCAAAATACACCCAAACCACTACCACGTAAACACTTCAAAACACGTCTTGAAGCTGCCTAACCACTAGTCAATGATTGTTATTACCAATCAGTATCAAGCGGAGCCCATCCTCTCTCAGGTTTTTCCAGGGTGTTTATCTCAATTACACCAGGCAAATACCGGGATGGTACCTTCAACACAGGTCCTAGCCCTTCCGGAATCATTTCCCCTCCCATATCTCGGCCTGAGTCTGTTCTTTTTACAACAAACTAACCATTATAGCAACAGTAGAAATATCGTCAAAGCATATTTACTTATTCATTGTTCGTTTTAAACTGATTTTACTGGTTCTCCTGCTGCTAATGAGTTCACCTAAAAATCCACAGTTTCTTTACAACTACAGGGTGTAACAGATGAAAAAATAAGGAAAAATCATAGTCACCGGGGTGGAAATCCCGTCATATTTCCGAGCTACAGACTCCAGAAAGCGTTTGAAAACGAACTTTTGAGTTTCATATTTCTAGTACCATTAACATTAGAGCTGATGCGGCATGATATCCTCAAAAACTTTAAACCTGCTCCATCTAAGAATACATATTTCAAAATTACGCGACGGGTTCGCAAGGGATTCCTTAAAGGAAGTTAGGAATTCTCGGAAACTCTCTGAATTCAGGGTGGATCAAAATTAGTATGGAATATACAACTTTCCAAGTAACAATAATCCGTTTGCAGTAAGTCCATATCTCTAGCAGATTTCAAAAGGATAAACGATTTGTACAAATACGCGTGGTTGAATAACGAACAGCGCAGTAGGATTACATACTTTCAAGGAATGTTTTGTTTATCTGCTATCAATGAGGGGGTATGCTATTATACGGTTGGATGCTGGTGATTACGTATGTCATGCTTACTCATACGAAAAGTCGTCTTAGTTACGTTCATTTCGACTTACTTTTAGTTCAGAGAAACTGAGAATCGCCTTCTTCCTTTGGGGAATAACTCACGCACCCATTGCACAAGTTTGGAATATCTATTTCTTTTTCATAAAGCAGGATTGAAGTCTCTGTGGATACCACGCCGCCTTAGCTCCGCTATTAATGGTATTGGAAATATCAAGGTATACAGTTCGTTTGCACACGCTTTCGGCAACCTATAGCTCCGAAACGTGTTGGAATTTCAACCCCGGTCACAAAGGCTCTTTTAATTAGTTTTTAATGAACCATAATCTCTCCAAGTTGTCAGTCGAATTCTGTTCCACCCTCTATATTGAATAATCGTACATTATAACCAGATTTCCTAACTTCTAATGCAATTGAATTTATTTTATGGCCTTTAGATATTTCCGACTAAGGGTGGGATAGGATGGAGAAGAGAGTGTTGGATGCTAGTCGGCCAGAACCATCTTCATAATTACTAGTCCGGCATTTGCTTGTTATGACTGAGAAAAATCCCTGGAAAAATTTCAGTCAGGCTGTTTGGGCGCTGGGGTCGTTCCTAGAACCTTCTGATTGTGAAACCAACGCTCTACCAACTGAGCTACGGCCGCTGGAGCCTAACATCTAAGAATCAAAACACGAAGAGGGAAAATAATATGTACGAAGAATTCCCATGACCCTTTCTGTAAATGTTTAGTTTGCAAATTCCGAAATCAATTAAAAAAATATTTACTCAGCCAATCTAGTAATTCACAAGACGAGGAACAGAAGTTTGCGAACAAGACTAGTGAATAAAAGCTTTGAATTTTGTCTTAAAAATGAGTGCAACTGGCTCCACTAGAACATTTGACATTTGAACAACGTTTCTTTTTGTTGCATGCCATTTTTCCGTGTGGTGGGGAGGTGATTGTAAGACCAGATTATTTGAAAAGAAAACATTTGATCTTGTAGTCCCCTTCATTAAGTATTCCAGGTTATGAAAAAGGATTGCCAAGGTCACATAACCGGCAATAAGTGACTGTTTCTTTATGAAATATTCATGAGAAGAAATCGATGGTTGCTGTGTTTTAAAATAGAATTATACGTACACTACTCACAGTGCTATATGTACGACACGTGGAATAGTTTTTTATTCTCTTGCTTAAAAAGAAACTTTGGAAAAAGAACGGATAGATGATGATAACTACAAAATTTGTGAAAGTAACATGTTATTGGTCAATTACTTAATATGTCAAAATCAAGCCCGAGATTCCTATTTTCCTCAATTAGTGGTTTGTTTAATTTTATGTGATTTTTTATATAGGTATTTCTGGAATTTGACTGCAAAGGTTTCCTTGGGGCTCCGTGACACTTTGTTTGGAAACATCTCGCGTTACCGTCAAAAAGTAAAATTGAGAGCAAATCTCGAAGGAAACTAAACTTTTAATGAAAACAAGGGAAAAGAGATAAGAGGAAAATAGGATGAATGGGATCAAATACATAAAAATAAATAAAACTTGCAGGAAGAAAATGAAAGAGGATGTAGAGAGATACAGCCAAAATCTGTTAGGAATACAATCGAAGAAAGCAATACTTTCAGAAAACCAAACAGTAGCTCATGAGAGGAAAAATAAATAATGGTAGTTAAGATATCTGATGGAACGTTACCAGAAATAGGGATGAAATTATGAAAAGTAGACAAAAGAAAATGATATAGAAGTCCAGATGTAATAAAAGAAGCGGATAAAGTACTTAGAGGGAGGAAGAGGGGAAAAGTAGTCAGAAGGTAGACTCACAGCAGAGATATTTGAATGGGGGAGGTGAATAAGATAAAAAGGGAGCTTCAAGTTGGAATAATGCAATTATTATTTTGTTGTACAAAAGAAGAGGACACAAACGGAAGGAGACACACTAATTAGTTTACTTTCAGTCCTATACAAAATGTTGACCAAACTTATTCTGAATCGTATTGAGTGAGACATATTTTTATTTAGGGAAGGGAATAAGCCAGATTTCGTTGTGGATTTATCACATTTTACCACATACAATCTTTGAATGAGGTTATGAAAATGCTTAATGAATATGAACTTCGTGTGTCAAGGATTCATAAATTTTTAATTTTGTTTTATTAATTCAATCGAAATACATTTGCACCATTGCTTTTCCATTTTTCATCTCACCAAATGTAGAATTCTGTAAATATTCTGAACCTTTTATAATTCACTTAGTTTTGCTTCTTTCCACGGAAATTTTGAGTGTTGAACTCAAAATTTCCGTTTCACCTTTATTTATAATTCGTTGCATTTAAAGGGAACTGTTAGGTAACAGAGTAACATAACTTAGAATTCGTAACAAAAGTTTGAAAGAGTGTAAACTTTTATAAATTTTAAGATAAAATACTTTTAATGAATCCATAAGAACGATGCTATTGTAAGTTTTGAGCGATGAAATTAATTCCAAAAGATGTCTGTTCAGTCGTTGGCAGAAGGAAGCTGATTTTATTAATAAATATTTGTATATTTTTGTTGTTTGTGCCCAATTTTATGGCAAAAAATATTATAAACTTTGACATTTAGAATCTATTTAATGTAATCTAAAGAAATTTAATGTTTTAGTATGTAAAAGAAAACAGGTTACATAGTTGCTTTACCTTAGCTTGTCTTTATAGTGTCTTATTGCATACTTGCTCGTCATACACTCTTAGATTACATTAAATGGTCGAAAATATAATTCTTCATAAATCAAAATGAAACATAAAAAAAAAAAAATCAATGAGTTTTTGTTTCTTCAGAAGGGGGGTACAAAAACTGGTGCTTCGTTTAGACCAGTGTATCAATTCGGATGAAACTTCGTGGAGAATTAGCAGAGGTATTATCGTAGCTTTCATATCTCTTGACACTCTTGTATTATTCTTGTTTCTCTCTTAACATCTCCGCGGCGGTTATTTTACGAATTACCCTCATACAAGATTCAGATAATTTGGGTGTTACTAATTGTAACTTTTTATTTATTTTGTAAATACAATTTTGAAAGTTTCATTTGGCTTGTTTTTTCACCGACACAACAAATTTTCATAACAATGCGCTTTAAACTCAAAGACGTGAATTAATATTAACTTTCATTTTCACATATGATATCACTAATTGTGGACTCCATACAGGAAATCTCTTGAATTCAAATCGTCTCAACCAATAAGTCCTATTTAGAACATGTCCTGTTTTTCTTGAATTCAACGCAGCGATCTACTAAATATATTCCTTGCGGTTAAAACACGTGACATTACAAATCTACTTCCGAGGCGCTGAAAATTAAAATGTCTATCTGGAGCAGGGAAACTAATTACATTGTATGAATAAAAGCCTTGTTTGTATGATGTGCACAAAATTAAAATAACATAGCTCATCAGGGGATTGCATCGAATCTTGATTAGATAAAGTGTACCTGATGTTTCTTCTGTAGTTTTAGTATAATAACTATTGCAATAGAAATTATAGTGCCTACCCTATTCCAAATAAAGCAGTAGGATGTTACTATTTCAAGTGACGTGGAGTTGTTCATAAGGTTTGACTTTTGATTTATGTCGGAAGTTCAAAGCTGCAAAACAGAGAATTATCTGGGTCGCAAATATGTAATATTTTCAACGTGTGTGTGTGAAGTGTTGAAATGTAAGTATAACGAAGGTTCGAGTCATGGAAGTGTTAAATTTAGTGGAAGATCGAAAAGTACTTAGGACTATTTGGCTTCTTCCACGTTAGTGGCCGAGCTGATGAGGTGAGTGTTAAACAGTGCATCGCGTATAATGAAAAAAATCTACACCTATATCTAACTTGACTTTATCACGTTTTTGCAGACTTCACATTGTGTCCGTGACTTTTGTAGCAAAAATACGTGTCATTTATAACACGAATTGATGCCATTAGTATTCATCCGCATCCCACCATGCTTATTGTGTCGATCAACTCGATTGCGTACTTAACGAAATAATAATGACAAATGGCTTTTTGTATTGCGGACTGTCGCTGTACGTTTAAAGAAGTATCTGCGATAATTATTTACAGAAGAACGAGAGGTATAGAGCGTACGTATAGCTCAATATATGGCTGAATCTGTGGGATATAAAGTAAAGTTTATCCAAATATCTCTCCGTGTACGCCTTGACCCTCACTCGCGAACCATCTCAAAGAATACTTACACTAAAAATATTAAGTGACACAAAACGATATTACTATTATTGTCCTATTGGAATTATATACGCTAAAGTGTTTAGAAGGACATTTTAAATAAGGCGGCTATAGTGCAGTTTACGGTAGACAAGTATTGTGCCATATTTTTCTGTATGTACACTTTATACAACTCTTTCCGTTAGCCAGCAACTCAAACTGAGTTACGAAAAGCCATATTTTATATTTACGTAATTACGTACTCACCATATGTGGACGAATACGGGGAGTCAAAGATGGGTTTGCTAAAGTCAGGTGATTTCTTTAAAATTTTTATCATGTGTGATCTACACATCATATTTTACATTATTACTTAATGCGGAAGTAGAGAAAAAGCTGCTAGTAAGAGTCCCACGTACCTTTCGCTCGTACACTCTCATTTCACAC
>JAGDQP010015763.1:29694-41963 GCA_022664845.1 Lepisma saccharinum
CACTGCTGGTTCAAGAATTTGATTCAGTGTTTATTGAATCGTGTACGAGGTGCTGTATTCATTCACACTTTAAAAGCAGTATTTATGTTGCTAGGTATACTCAAAAAAGCGGCCTGAGTCACAGATGTCTGAAGACATTAATACATTCAATTCAAATAAAGAGAATTTTATTAGAGACTGCAGTTTCATTTCTTTTCTGGTCTTAGAATTGCAGTTAATGCAGTTTTCAGATGGTTAAGGGGTGGTATTCCGAGGTAATAAATAGTTAGCTGCTACTGCGACTGATGACCCCTTGTCACTACGAACGTAGTTACGGCAGACACATTCCCGTCCCTCCTCTACAAGTTTTGTGACCAGAACTAGTTATTGTCTTTTTATTGAAAGGAGAAAAATTGGCTGCCTTTCCAGTTGAAACTTCGTAGCAAATGAACGTAGAGGTAAATTGGACGTTTATTTTTCACTAAGTTTCAACTGGAAAGTTCGTCAATTTTTCTCATTTCCATAAAAAGACAGAAACAAATTTAGGTGACAAAAATTGTAGATACGGGGTATCAACAGCCAACCCTCGATATTGCTCCGTACAATGCGATTTGCTTAGTAGATGAAAACAAAGCTTGGAAAACATTTAAAGTTTTGTCACTGGACTGCTTGTTACACCGACTCCTGCAAACTTAATGATTTTTTTGTCCGTCCACTTTCGTAATCAAATCTTAGTCATGAACCATGTCAATCTTTTTACCGGCTTTAATGTTCACATTTAATGTGTAAACTTGACAGTGAAATTTACATTGCAGTTACAGAAAATATAAGCAAACTATAGTCCAGTAGAAATACGAATAAAAATACTCTAACCTGGGACAAATTACAATACAGTGTATATATATATTATATAATGTTATATATTATATTATATAAGTATTTATTATATTCCTAAATAAATAAGTCAGCTACAAGACCTACAGAATCGAGTCAAGAAGTGGGCTCGATTCTTCGAACCTCTGTATTCAATGGACTATCTACCGGATTTGAATCCGGGATTTTACACATAAAAGCCAGCGTGCTCACCATTTACCCATCGGAGTCCAAAATTATGTTAAACATTCGTTTACAGTGTATGGATCTTCGTCATAAGTTCGTTACAACTTTGTAAGATGACGTTTCTCAGCGAGTACTTCTTCTAAGAAAAAGATGGGATAGTTGAGTTACTGTCCCAGCATTTGCCTGGTGAAACTTAAGAAAACCTTGAACATCCTCAATCAAGTCGAAATGAGGGCTCAGTTGTTCTCAGCAAAAAACAAAAAGACAAGAAAAAAACAACAACAACAAAAAAAACAACAACAACGTAAAAGTGGTAGAAGCACTCAGAAACAATGGCAGAAGTATGTGAATTATGTTGACACTAAATTGGTGAAATGTTTCAGTACCTGCTATATGAAAAGTCATGCATTACGTCCCACATTCATGCAAACACCACATCCATTCATTTACATAGGTACTAATATTTCTCTCTCTCTCTGACACATCCACACGCACATCCCCTCATATATATACACGGTATATATATACACGCAAACACACACACACTCACACAAAGCCTAACAGAGGTACAGTGCATGTGTGTCAAAGGTCCTGTTTGAGAAAGAATCGTTCTTTCGAAAAATCAGTACGTCGATCTATGACTCCACAGAGTAAGGCGTTTATTTTCTGCAGAATCATCTGCAAAATGTTGCAGTTTCAGAAAATAAATTTTGAATAGGTAGCATGGGGGATTTTTTATACATATTTTGAAGTGGGAGGATAACATATTTTTTTTAGTTTTAAATTTCTAAGGTTTCTTGTTCGTACTACACGCATTGTAATTCTAGTAAAATATTGAATGAGCCTTGTTGTTACTATCTTTGTTGTTTTTAATTGGGAGGGTAATTGACTTAGTCTGGGGAGTAATACCCCCTTGTCGCCCCTCTGAGAAACACGTACATAGTATAAAGTCTTCCTCTGTTGAAAATACAGAAATTTTAAGGCATAAGAGTCCAAAGTTATGGATGTGTTCATGGGTAAACAAATATACAATTTGAAATTTATATAATTAAATTATATAGAGATGTCGCACTATGTTGGCATGATTTTGTGAGTGGTAAAATTTAAAATTTTAAAGAGAATTGCCCTCCATAAGTTTCCCAAATTTGTTGGCAATAATGGTAAAACAGAAATTGTTCTTTACTTTTGTATTTTTGTTTTGTCAGGAGTAATTGAAGATTTTGGGAGTTTGTATTCTCCTGGACATTAGCGCAATATTATTAGAAGTAAACTACCGGCCCTTGAAATGTGTTAGATTACAGTGACATCAGTGTTTTCTTGTTTATCACGCGATGAATTAAGTTTATGTGTTGAAGTTATGGAAGGAAGTGCTTTTCTCAAAGTAGAAATAGTGTAAAAATTGAATCATCTTTCAGATATTTACTTTTCTCAAAGTGTAAACTATTTCTTTATATTTGGTAAAGTTGGTGTCATTTCTGGAATAACTTTGTAGTTGTAAAAGTAAGCCATATTCCATTTAACGGAAGATCCGTGTTTTGATAACAGAATTGGCCTATCATTGATCCAAACTGTTTGCCGAACACAAACAAACGTGGCGTGAGGAGGAGATGGATATGTGACGTGTTCTAGAATTCATAATCGATACACAACATATACGTTTCCCCCTCTTTTTTCCCTTTTCTTTTGTATATAAACGTCACTATTGTGTGTTCGTCCCATTCCCGGTATTCCTGAACAATCATGAGGATAAATATTGACTTGTTATTATGAATTGAGTCAAAGTGTAGGACAGTGACCTCCTGTTAAATAACCGGAAGTTCGATTCCCGACTAGACACATTTTTTGTTGTTGTTGTGCTGTCTTTCAGGATACAATGACAATAATAAGTAGAGTGCGGCTTATTACAGTATTACAGTAAATGCGAGATTTCATACGTATTCATCATTGAATGGAAAAAGAATTGTTCTAACAGTTATCTATTACTATTGAGCAGTGTTATATTAATTCTCTGAAATTTATGAAATTAGTGAAGACATGACATTCTTGCTCTTCCTGAAGTATAAGTGGCCAGAACTCCATGGTCTACACTGTAAAAATTGGAGACACAACGTTCATCCAAAAAATAGAGGCAGCTGAGCTGCCTCCACTTTTTGGATTAACCTACATTCAGCCAGTTTTCGGTTGAACGTTTTACTCTCTGTAAAATTTCAAAATGCGCATATATGTTTTTCCAACGTATTTCATTGAAGCAGAACAGATTTTGAAAGTAGAAAAGAAGAAAATGTAATGTTCCTTTAAATTTTAAAAAAAGAAAAAAAAAAGTTCAGGTGGTCGGGTTTTGATCCAGGGTCCACTAGCACACTGATCAAATGCTCTCGTCACTTACCTACAAAGGCAGTTAGTATTTATGGCTTTCCGAGTGATATTCAGGATTTTACTGTGAAGGAGGTTAATTAACATGTAGATTTTACTACAAGGAATGTCTGGAGAAAAATGGAGATATATACCCAAGTTAATTCCTATTTCCGAAAATGCAAGCATGTTCTCGATCCACCAGTCAACTGTTTACCGTTCACAGTGAAAAGCAACATAAAGACTCAAAATGGTAGGGTGTTCAGTTACAAGCAAGTAACTTTACTCCTGTTACTAGATTATAAAATATCCAACCAAAGCTTAAACTTCATCCACAAAAGTACGTAACCTCAAAACGGCCAGTTTAGCTTACACTTCGATCAGAAAATGACGAATTTTAAGAGTAAAATAAGTTGAACGTTCACCGACGAAACACTTTGGCCAGTTTCAGCCAATTTTTAGTTAACGTTAAGTCATTACAAAGAAAATGTTAAACATTAAAATGGAGTTAATTTTATCAATCTTTCCACTAAAAGGCTTTCACTATATCCACATTTAAGAGTAAATGCAACAAAACGAATTTTCGACTTTTGTTTCTCCATAAAGCGGAGTAACTTTCATCCATTTCGTGTTTCCTTTTTACAGTGTAAGAACACCTCGGATCAGTATTGTTCACATTCAGAACGGTAATTTTCACTCAAATTTTAGCTGTTTTCTCTTAGTCACACTAGGAAAATACAGCTATTGTGCATTGAATTAAGGTGAGGGATCGACTGAGGTCACGCGTATAACGTCAAAAACTCTGTACACGTCCAGCAAAAAGGCTGGGGTCCCCAGGCAGTCAGGAGGCAGTATGTTATTGAGCAGGGGCGTATGAAAGTGGACCATAGAACACACAAATGCGAATGATTTTTCTTTATGATTTCAAACGAGGGATTCTGCATAGCAAGCCGCAGACATTATTAACAGTGCACTTGAAACAGGAATGGTGAATGAACATAATATTTGCCGTTGGTTTGTCAAAATTATTTTCCGGTGACACAACATTGCAAAACCACGTGGGCAGCGAACAACATCATGTTCGGATGAGCTGCTCAGAAACACCGTGGAAGCAGATCCTCGGGAAAGTGTTCGTGCCATTGCAGACGAGTTAGGCATACACCATACCACCGTCAATCGGCGGCTCCGTATGATAGGTAAAATGAAAAAGTTGGACTTTGCCACATGTAGGCCAGTCGAATTAGGTACCTCTCGTGGACATAATTAGTAATGAATTTTTCTCTTCACAGGATTGTTGTAATAGTGGTCCTAATCAACATACTAAAAGTCCTGAATGATCCGACTTGTGCTAACTCCGCCATCTTGGAAAATAGCGGACGATCACACATCTTCATTCGGTTTTCGGCTAATTTCTCCAAAACGATTAATTTTAGGAAGAAAACGAATTAGACCAATTTGAAAGAGCAGAAAATTTCCTATTAGATAGAACTTTTACATTTCTCTCAAATGGTAAATTCGTAAAAGGTAAAGGTAAATTTATTCTCTAAAAAATATGGCCACTTTTCGGATTATGAAATTATCAATTTGCTAAAAATTGTCACTTTTGCAGGATTATTGAAATGTTTTGGGGATTAATTGATCATTATTCACCTCTTAAACTAAATTAAACTAGACTCACTAACTTCAGAGCTCCAAAGAACTATCACCATCCACACGGCACTTTTTTGGTGAGGTGATGTGTGGTCAGCACATCGACACCCCTCGAGATATATTTGTGATTTTCTTCCTTGGGATGAAATTGTCTCTTCACAAGATTGTTCTAATTGTGGTCCTCATCAACATACTAAAAGTCCTGAATGATCTGGCTTGTGTTGATGCCGCCATCTTGGAAAAATGGCCGACGATCAGGCACCTTCATTCGGTTTTTAGCTAATTTCTCAAAAATGGCTAACTTTAGAAAGAAAATGAAGTGGACCATTTTGAAAGAGTAAAAACTTTTCTATTAAATAGAACTTTCTCATTTTTCTTCAGCACTCATGGTTCTCTAGAAATTATGGTGATTTCCTCTCTTGAAATAATAAAATAACCGAAAATTGTATGTTACCAGAATATTGTATTCTTATAGGATAACTGACTATTATTCATTTGCAATTGATTTTTTATTATCAAGGATGAATTGTAGAATATTTCTCAAGTATTTGAGCGCAGAGAAATGTTCCCTTCCTTATCTAGTTAACCACCTTTGCTAATAAAGATATGTTTTCTGCTTCGTTATTTTTAAATCGCAAGCGCAGATATTACTTAGGATGTTTGTAATAAAAGGCCTATTTCCACACCAACTTTACCATATTGGGAGGTAAGGCCAATTGGCAGCGTTTTTTTACGTGGTGTCCCCTGGAGGCCTAATCCACGAAGGTAATCATCTTTCTAATGTCCATCTTTATTCTCATCATCCATTATTACTATTGCAGGTTGATTACTACATCCCATGCCGCTGCAGAGAGCACAAAGATCAGTGCATATCATCCGTGCTTCTTTGCATAAACAACGACCTTCACAGTTTTTATGCAGGAGCATGAAATTAGTTTCATTAGTTCGTCAGGTACCGGTGCTTGAGTCATTGGGATAGGTAGAAGAACGTTTCCATGAGCTTTCCATTCCCATTCTTCTGGATCAAGTTGGTTCCCTCTCCATAACTGCACTTGATGGAAAACCCTCAACATGTGCATGGAGGCTGCATCTGAAATCGGAGGAAGACTATCCAACTTCATTTCGATTTTCCTTTTTGCAATTTCTATGTTAAAACATTTATACCTGTAGTCATCAAGACATATCTGATTTGTCAACTTCGTATAATCCAAGGACGAACATTTCTCCTGCTTCACAAATCTCATTCTTAGTAGCATCAGGATTATTGAAGATACAGCATCTCGAATGTCTTCTCTCTTGTTAAGTAGTGCAATTGTCTTGGTCTTTCATTTGTGAAAGAATGCTGAAGTCGTGTCAGAACCACTTACCGTATGAGCGAACAGGAAGTGTTCTTTGAGGTTAGGGTGCTTCTCCTTCAGTTGCGTGGCAAAGTACGCTTTAGTGGGTACCTTTCCTTTTCCTGGCTTTACGAAGATTACATCGTTCCCATCTGGAATTAAGGAAATTAAAAGAACTAATAAATCAATGTCCTCACCAACAATTGCAGTTCGTTGTGATTTTTCAAAGTTTATGGCTGCGTTTACAATGAGTGTGTCAACATCGTCTTTAGCTTGCAAGGCGCTGATGGAATGATTTTGTAATTCTGTAAGTATACCAATGAGTTTGGACTTATTTCTTTCGTTAGAAAGGAAAATTTCTTGTGAAACTGTTACTTGGGTGTCCTTCTTCACCTCGTAGTCTGTGCATCTTTTTGTGGCGTATCTCCGAGCGAAACTACCAAGAACACACTTTTTGTGGTAGTTTCACCATATCCATCAAACGCCACAGTGCAGTTCAAACTATAATGATTTTTAAGGTAAGCAATGTAAGTAAAAAGAATGTCTTGAAATGCAACTTGACGAGGCCATAGCACACGGTGAAGTATAAAACCACCATCATCAACAAATTTACATTCGTTAGGGTGCAGTGTCTGTGGATCCATTGTGACGAAACATGAAAAGAAACTTGATTTGACACATTTTCTCATTCCTCGTTCATCAAATAGGGATTGTGGTAAGGAGGAAAGTTGATATTTAAAACAGTTCTTCAGTTGGTTGTCGTCGTGAACTGTTTTTATGGTTCTTTGGAACAGGAAATTCGTATTTACAGGCACAACTTTTTCATAAAGTCTTACAGTATTATGGTTCAATGAGCTTAATGGAATCACTTTGTCTTTCCTTTTTAATTTCAAGTTCTGGAAGTTCTGACCTACTAAGCTCTTCATTATAGCTTTTCTTGATCGACATCAACATGTTGGTTCACTGTGAACAGCCTTACATTGCAAAATTCCTCGAAGCTTTCAGCCGCCTCAGATGATACTGGCGAGCCTTGTATCCACTTTGACACAACACTTTCTGACACTCCTCTTCCTCGACTCAGACCTCCAACAGTTTTCATGGTTCTCATAAGCGTCTGTTCAATAGTCATATCGATCCATAGCCCAGCCCACAATTTGTATGTTCTTCTGACTGCAAAACTTCTCATAAATGCTTCCATCTCCGCTTCGGTTAACTTTGTATGAAGAATGCTCATATATTGAAAGTACATTTGACAAGATTTCGTATATGCTAAGTGACCAGCAGCGTGGAAGAACGGCATCATTTGTTTAACACATATCAAGTGTAGCTCCCAATCACTCATCCTTTCTGCCTTTATGAAATTCTTTAGAATAGTCACCATATGGAAGTATTGCATCCAAAGTTTTGCAGTTGGTCCTTTTTCAGCTGTCGATGTAAGGCAATCTTGAAATTTGTTTAAAAGATCCTTAACTACTGCAGAGCCATTAATGAATTCGTAAGTACCTAATCCATTGATAGCTTCTTTGGTAATGTTTGATCTTTCTACTTTCATCTAATCGGGAATGTCTATGCCGTTCAGCAAAGTATGTGCCAATACTCTTTGTGTTAACAAATGAGCTCGAACAGCCCTTGCGTAGTGGTGACCAGACATTATTTTATCATTGAATTTGTAACATAAACAGTGGCCCATAACTCCTTCAAACCACTGCCTGACATGATGTGTCCGATGGCGCCCATGAAAGACATTAACATATGGAAACCTCCAAGTCGCACCGTGATGTTAGATAAATCTGAAGAGGAAGCTACGATATCGCATGCTTTTGCGTATAGTGGCTGATCGAACGTCACAAGACAATGTTTTTGCTTTGTTTCTTGGGACACTTTGGAAGCGTAGTGAAGAACACTGTTTATGGTTTCGTAATTGCTTGCTGGCATATGCACAAATGGTAGAAATTGGACTTTGGTAACTTCATAAGGTATATGTTCCGTTATCTTCGCCATAAAACCACTCCAAGATGGCAGCCCGGGAGTATTTAGCCACTTACCACACATCCAAAGCACGTCACTACAATCAGTCATCGGATTATCTGATTCAGTTGGATGAAAAGCGTGTATATCTTGCACGACCACTGCTCGTAAGCCCTCGTCTATAACCATGTGAAAATTAATTATTGGTATACTTTGAATATATTCAAGGGTTTCTAAGATAAAGTAGATTTTGACCTCACCATGGATGAACATTTCTTCACAGCTGTTGAAGGCGTGACGCACTTAATTCGTCCAATGCAATGAAATGTATTATGACCATCAACAGTATCTAAGTTGATATCAACAATATATACCTTCCTCCCTAAAGTCATTCTTTACCAATGTATGCTAGAAATAACAAATTATACATTGTATTTAAATCAGTAACAAACTGAGATCAAGAAAGCCACAAAAAAGCTGCGAGGACAGCCGATGTGCTGACCACTCGTCATCTCACCAAAACGCCTAGTGGTCTGCGATGATCCTTCGGGTCTCTAAAAATATGGACTTTACTTTAAGAGTTGAATAATGATCAATTAATCCCCAAAACATTTCAATAATCCTGCAAAAGCGACAATTTTTAGCAAATTGATAATTTCATGATCCGAAAAGTGGCCATATTTTTTAGAGAATAAATCTACCTTTACCTTTTGAGTGTAAAAGCTCTATCTAATAGGAAATTTTCTGCTCTTTCAAATTGGTCTAGTTCATTTTCGTTCTAAAATTAACCGTTTTTGAGAAATTAGCCGAAAACCGAATGAAGATGTGTGATCGTCCGCCATTTTCCAAGATGGCGGAGTTAGTACAAGGCGGATCATTCAGGACTTTTAGTATGTTGATTAGGACTACTATTACAACAATCCTGTGAAGAGAAAAATTCATTACTAATTATCCACGAGCACCAAATACGAGAATACTAATTCGACGGGCCTAATGAGTTGACACCGGACAACAAGAATCGCCGTCTGAAGGTGTGCGGTTCTCTTTCTGTAAAGAATAAGCGGGAAGGTTTCCTGCATCAGATTTTCACCGCAGATGAAAAATGGATCTGCTATTACAATCGTAAACGGTCAGGACAATGGTTGAATCGTGATTAACGTCCAGGATGGTGTCCCAAACCACCCATCCACCCACGGAAGGCATTGTTGCTGGTATGGTGGTCTATGGTGGGAGTGATCTATCCTATCTTTCTCAGGCGAGGTGAAACTATCAAAGGATATGTTGCGTTACAATGCCAGCCCACACGTCGCGCAAAGAACGGTGCAGGCTCTTTATGAGTTGCAGTATGAAGCCCTCCCTCACTGCCGTAATCCCCGAGAAAATAGAGAGAAAAACAAAGTTGGTTGGTTCCCTCCAAGGAACGCCCCAGTGTGTGAAACCATGAAACCAAGAATCTCCGCATGCTTTTAACTCTACATGTTATGCGGAGTGTATCGTTCGTTTTCTTTATTTCCGAGATATTTAACGCGGATAGGTTGTGTATAAAAGAAGAAACTCCCCGATCTCTCCCCACTGAATACCACCTCTTCCGGCATCTCGATCACTTTTTAGCAGGGAACACATTTCCTGATGATCGGGCGCTGCAACATACAGTTGAGGATATTTTTGGCATCGCAGACTCCAGACTTCTTGCTCCACGGAATCTAATCGTTGGCTGAGCGATGGTAACAGTGTGTGGCTACAGACGGCAACTACTTGGATTAACCAGGTAATATAGTTTTAATTGTTTTTCGCCTTTGAACATGACGCACCTGAGGCGGACATTTCATTCGCACCAACACAATATATAGATAAATTTTTGTTTGGAATATCTAATTCTATACCGTTATTACTTTTCTAAAGTTTCGTTTCCTTTACACGAAAACCAGTAGTCCAAACCCGACCTTAACTTTAACAGTTCCGTTTTTTGATAAAATGTCCCGGCGTCAAAGGTCCCACCTACTTTTTAATTGCAGAACACTTTTCAATTCAACCACAATGTACTATGGTTGACAAACCAGAGATTGTCTTTTCTAACAAGTGAAAGATCATACTATCATGCAACCACACTGACTTTTGGGGCATTCCATGATAAGTGGTCCAGCCTTGGTCGCCCCACCTCTATCAAGTTCTTTGAAAAATATTTATATACCCATATATAAAAATAGTTCAAAACGGCTGTTCTTTTGTTTTTATCCCCAACGATTGATTAATCCCCACCATTTTACCTAAGACCTCAAAATCATTATTCACCCCTAATTTGCAAACCTGTAACTCCGTTCAAACTCAAATCTCAAATTCAACATTTCTACCGTAGATTATTCTTATAAAGTGGAACCATTAGATTTTTATCTGGTCCCCCACCAGACATGTTGGTTCTTCAATAGTCCCAAAATACGAATTTTTGGATTTCCAAAAAATTATATATATATAAATTAAGACACCTTATCTCAGCCTTCATATTCTCTATACCTTCGATGTACGTACATATCTTGATACGTAATAAAGTATTTAATACAAAAAGTCGGTCTTGACATTCAGGCCCTTTCGTGTAAAACAACACTGAAAACCGTAATATTTTATATTCTGACAATCACATTTTGACATAATTTTGACTAGTTCCATTAGCGCTGTTCATACAGAAGTCTAAACTTATCACGCAAACTTTGAAGGAAGAATTGTTTTTCGCTTGAATGTCCTGTGATAAAGTCAGTAAACAGATATTAAAATATCCGTAAACAGCTGCAAACTCAAATTTTGGCTTGCGCTGCAATCCAAAAGTGTCGCGATTTATCAATCGGTTGGGATAAAAATAAAAGAATACCCATTTCTAACTATTCACGTACAGAGGCTATAATTAAGAAGAAAAAAAGGAAAGAGGACGCGCGGCCAAATTACTGGACTGTTTCTCCAGTAGCACACACACGTTGAAAATACGTGGAAACATTGCAGATGTACCGAAATGTCCGCCTGTTCAACGGTTTAATCGACTTTGAATAATGGTTGACAAGAAACATGTTGAAATCAAGAATCGGACGTTGAAGAAACGGGTTCAGTTGGCCAAAACAGAGCATGATTGCTGTCTATTGGTATATACGTTTAGTTATATTTTATCTGTTGCTTTCATTATGATATACAGTATTAATTTTCCAACATTAAACTATCCATCCGTCCGCTGCAGGGTTCAAAGCTAGAACGTTTCGTACTCGTTGTTGGTAGCTCGACACGCTACCATTCATCCATTATTTTTATTAAAGGAATTTTTCATGGTTGACAAAATATCAACATGCACGGCAGTGCATGAACCAAGTTCTTCACGTCAGAAAACGTCAGCACTGCCAGAAGCATGTTATACAGGAACAAGAGTTTATGGCAAAATCGACGATTTTGGGGCCCCGTAAGAAAAAAGATGTTAAAGATAGGAATATGAGCTTTTGCTGTTAAGGAGATATGGTAAATATGTGCAGATGTACAAAATTTCATATTCGTATCTCAAACTGTGTTCTAGTTGTGGACCCCTGAAATTGCACATTTTAGGCTAACTGACACTCACTCACTCACTGACTGACTCACTCATCATATTGTTTAGGATGTTTGGAGTAAGCTAGAATCCGAACAAAAACACCAGAGGTGCAAAAAGTGGAGCCAAGTTCTTTAGCCCTAAAAAGGTGTGAAATGGGAGACGGATGAGCCAAGTTCCTTGGTGACAGCATGTAACAGGAACAAAGGAACTTGGCGCGAGCTGGCAACAGCCTTAAGGTTGGTGGCGGTGGACGTAGTGGGTTTTAGGATCCCCACCACCCTTATAGCTTGAGGATCATGAACCTTGCCACCTCGCGCCAAGTTCCTTTGTTCCTGTTACATGCTGTCACCAAGGAACTTGGC
>JAGDQP010015764.1:0-41962 GCA_022664845.1 Lepisma saccharinum
TTGGACTTCCCATAGGCAGCAACGATGTTAAGAGCTGCCAGGGCTGATTGCAGCCAGCAAAACTGCCTGGGCGATGGGGGCGCCACTTCCCAACGCCGGGTTTCACTCTTCATGTCCACCATGTTACTAGAAACAAATTTCCGCATACGGAATTTTCATTCACTGACTCGTTTCTGACTTATTGAGAATTATTCATTTCCTCCCACTACTAGGCGTCGATTTTGGACTCAAAGTTGGATATGCTGTATCCCCAAAACTAAGCGAAATTTCACCCATGTTCAAAGGAACATTTTTACTTGTTTTGATGTCAGAAATCACCTCCCGAGAGTTCCGTCATTTATTCTGAAATATTGTGGACTTATCCTTTATTTAACTTCTGTGAATTTAGAGGTTTTCCCCCCTAGTCCCCCCCCCCTTGTCCATCGCACCTTAAATTTTGGTATTCTCCATATCTCACTATCCTCTATCAGATGCATTATGTTTGATTAGGATCTCAGCGACAACTATCGTGACCCTCCCTTGTTAAAGGACATTGCTTATTACTATATATTCTCCATGTCAACACCAAAAGAATGCTCGTCCAAAGACGTCATCCCTCAGATTTACGACATAGTTAAAGGACTTCCTTGTCACATTGTGAAAACAATTCGTCATTTTCATGATGAATTCATTGGAAGAACGGGCGCCAGAATTATAAAAGAACGGGCGTAAAAGAAACGGTGCCGTGTACGTAAAATAGTTTTTAATAGTGAAAATACTGTCGTAATAAACGGGGGAAACAATCGGTACAACATTTTTTTACGGTGTAAGCGTTTTATCTTACTGTTATATTAGTATTCTTTTTTGTAGGGATTTTCCTGTAAAAAATTCTAATTTTACTTCTACAGTGTGCTGTTTTAACGAGAAAGGCAAACGTTTAAACCGTTGCGAATTTCCGAAAGATAATCTTCCATATTCTGATATTTGGCATCATATAAATATTCTCGCAAGTTTTAGCAATTTGATATTTGAGAATATATGTTTACTTTTAATCAATATTATCGATTTTCCTGTACAGGACTATGTTACAATTGAAAGAAACTTCTAGTTCAAAACGTGTGAGAAAGGCCTATCCAAGTGTTGCAAAATATTTCTCTGAACGGTGTGTGCATGGAAAAATCACTCAGGCGCCCACGACGAACGTCTTGAAAGTTGTCGGATCAGGACATTGAGACAGTGGCTTAGACAACCTGATATTTTTTACGATATAACTTAATTGAATTGATCACAGATCTCGCTTGAAAGGAACTTGTACCATTCTTTGATTTCGTAAGGAGTATAGCCAAAATGAAGGTGTGTGAGAGCTTTACTGGGTTTCTATCATTTGCAACCTTAAAAATTCTGTGCTATAGAATTTGCGGGTGATATCTGGCATTGGGAGATCAGGAGAATCACTGGTTAGAGTCTAAGAACAGTATCAGGCACCGTACTACTATGGGACTCCTCCATGGCTTGAACCCATAATCATGCTTAGAGAAAGTTAACCTACTAACCACTTTTCTACGCGGTAGCTTAAAGATACCATTATAACGAATAGTATAAATCAGTTTGGAGATGCTGAGTACAATTTGGAAATCTTAGTTCTTTCTATTTGTAAGCAGTAATTCTAGGAGAGGAAGAAAGGTAAATTCCTTTATGACTGAATTTCCAATTTGTAACGGAATATATTCTTACTCTGAACCTTTAAAAGTAAACATAGTAATATTTGAAAGGAAAATTTCTTTTAATTGCTGTCGAACAATTTTGTGAAGCCGTATTCATGTGGTATGCTCATATACATAGCTTAAAACATCTTTCTATAAACTTTTTTTTTATTATTAATCAACTACTTCTGGAGTTTTTAAAGCGAAATTCTAAGTCATAATCTATCACTGCCTGTATAACTCAAACATTGTCAATGCAATTAAAATTTAAGCACATCACGTGCTCAAAAAGTTTGAAATGTGGCAGAAATTTGATCCTTAATACTACTACCTTCATTTCACATTAGGTCAATGTTGTCAGGATAGTGCTTGAGAAACAATAAACTTGACATCATTATGTATTTTCCTCGCTTTTTCTTACATGAATTAAAGGGATATGATTCCATATTGGTGTGAAATCATTCCATAGTGTCAAATGCCAAAAGGCCCCTCAGAAAAAAGGGGGTGTGGTTCGTGCGTAAGCACCCCTTCCGACTAACCAACAGTTATCAGTTGTTAATTACAGGCACTTTCACCTACTGTGCTAGAACATTTTTTTGCTTGAATGTAAATTGTGCGTTGTCTCCGGTTATTGCAGAATCTTGAGAAAATCAATTGAAAGGAATAAGAAGATTGAAAAATTCATTTTAACTAGGATTGGCGGAATGTGGATCTCTCAGGGAATTCGGATATCTGAAACCATGGGATTTCGATCTGGATACAAAGACAAGGATATCAGGAACAAGGATACGCTTGGTTATCCATAACGCTAACTGTAGAAGACTGCCGTGTTGCAGATAAAATAGACCCGCATAGACAGATTTGAACCTTCTTGGCTCCTCCCATTTGTTTACAATTCCAGTCTTGAAAAAGTGTTTGAGTTAATGTATTATTAAATCTATAATAAGTTATGGTTCAACAAATTTTCTCCTCTGTTCTTGTGTCCTTTGGTTACAAATTAAGTTTTCATGATTTTAGCGTTATCTGTAAGGGTTATTCTATGTCCAGTCACAGCAGTCACATTACTTACTACTTGTTAAGTAGCCCACCATCTCCGACTTTCCTCAAGTTCACCCTTTGCCCTTATGTTGTTCTAACGAAAAGTCCACAATGTTCTAAAGTTTGGACAATGATGTACGTGCGTGGTAGAAGCCTTTCAAGATAGTCAAAATAAAGATAGTGTGGCAAATGATCGAAGATTTACTCATTCAATCACACCCTCAAGTTTCGATTAAAATTGGAGCAAAATTCTCAACACAGATAAAGGTTTGATAAACTACGTAAATAATAGTTTACTATAGAACTTGAAGGCGCTATTTGAAAAAGTAAACCTTTTTCTGAGTACAAAATATGTTTTTACAATGATCAGTATAGGTCGAAACTTGTCCAAACTTTCCACAGAAGTGGAGAAATATAATATGCGCGTTCAATCTTAAAATTATATGATCGAAAAATGTCGGATTCTGTTATTGTGTTTTCAAATATATTAAAGTGCCAGATTGTTACACTCACCTAAAAGCGTGTAGGCTGTAGAGTAACCTCTCGCGTTGATACTACCACTTGTCGCTTCAGCATATATGCCGCAAAATGTAGGAAGAATTCTTGGGACTTTTGGATACATACATGTTAACGGCATTAAAAACTTGTTGATGGTAGTGGGTCTTGTATGAGAATATTGCACTGAACATTGCTCCGGAGATGATCCCTCGGAGTGTTGGTGCCCGGGGATCTCGAAGGAGAATAGAGGATTACAGATTATGTAAAATATTTCTCCAGGTACTGAATGACCATCAGCGATTGATGAGGTTGGTGTATAGGGTCACAATATCTTACCTCTACTAACGGATTACTCCCAACTCGCAGTCATTCCAGAAAACTGGATTTTTTGTCCCAACTCGCAGCTCCTCACACTGAGACAAGCTCTTCAGCCCCGAGGGCTATCGACAACTGCAGCTTCAAAGCAAAACTTGCTACAACTTCTTTCCAATGTTGTCAAATGTCCGCGTACACGTTTTTTGTGCTCTCTCTCTCTCTCCCATGTGATTGATTGAATTCTGTTTAGTTTTGCAAAAGTAAACGAATCATCAGTTGTGAACTGTCTGAGGAAGGGCATCTTGGTAAGAGGCTGAAACGGTTACGAGTGTTTCAGTTTTTACTAAATCCTAGTGATAGCCTTGTCAGCGAATTCTTTAAGTATAATATTGACCTTCGGAAAGAGAAAACGATGGAGAATTGGTAAATGCCACCCGAATGCTGTAGAATTTACCAATGTTCTGCTGGATGATGCACAGCATTATGACAGTCTCCAAGTTAGGGCCGAGCTTCAACTGGACAGCAAAAGGAGGAAGACAAAATATGTCAAACTTGATTTAAAATTATCTACCTCAGTGGCACAATATGAGCAAGACAAAAATATTGAAAGAGTTCTTAGACACTTGGGTTATATGTTCAAATTACAGTAATCGGGGAGCTTCTACACAACAACGAGGACAATGTGCACTTAGCACAGGTACCAAAAGATACAAGTAATTTTTCATTATTCCTAGTATACATTCATATGGAGTAAACAGGGTGGATGGACGTTTTATTACACATGCATGAGGACAATGTGTACTTCGCACTGAAACCAAGTGAGAAGGCTCCTTTTGGAGCCGCCTTGGGGTATTGGCTGAATGGTATGTGCTGAAAATAATCATTCCGTTTGTTTCAATACTCTTAAGTGTAAGTCATATCATCCCATCCGTCCTGTTTTTGTTATTATTATTATTACTAGTTGGATTCTAATAGTGATATCAAATGTGGACCAATGTCTTGTGTTTTTTTTTACTGTCTGCTTTTATTTCATTTGTACAAATAAGGCCAGGGCCAATGTTGAACGTGCTATCCCGGCATTTGCCTGGTGTGACAGAAAAAGAACTGGAAAAACCTCAGTCAGCTTGAGTTACGGCGTCTCAGTTGTTAATATGGAGTAAACTAGGCAGATGTGAATTTATAGTTTGATTACATATGGCAACACCGCAATCTCTGAGCGCGAGTTGAGAAAATATTACAAACGCTGAAAACGCCCAAGGGCTGGGGACTGCGAGTTGGGACGAAATTCCGAAGACTGCGAGTTGGGAAGCTGCGACTTGGGACGACCCCCTACTAACACATATAATATTTATGTGAAACAAAGAAAATTTTAGTGGGGTAAGCACCGTTTGTCCCTTCCTAGCTACGGACCTGGTTGAGAAAAAAAAAACAGATCAGGAATTTTGCCAGGACTTCGAAACTGGGAAAATGCGTGGCGGGATAATGAAAATTTGGGGTGGCAAGAGCACTTTTGAAATTTTTCCTGCCGACTATTCTCACATCAAAGGGACGTACAAATAATTCTATAAGGGACGTACAAATAATTCTATGAATGTGAAGGGGAATCTAGGGAAATCTTGCAAAGTCTCCATATTTCTGCTTTTCAGAAGAGCCAATGCCACGCCCTGTTTCATCTTCATTAGTCAATAATCGCCCACATTATTTTTTTTTAAAGGCACTTCTTTCTTATGTATTTAAACAGAGAATATTCAATATGGAAGAATATATTTAAAAAAAACTTAATACACAAACTGAAAGAAGTTCTGTGCGATTTTTCCCCCTTCTCTCTTTTCAAAAATTCAAATTTCATTATTTTGCCTCGAGAAGTATACAGAAAACGGGGAAGAAAACTGTTTGTTTTGACTGTATATTTTCTTTCATCAGTTTCTTTTGACGGGAAACTCTATTTTAGAACATATTGAAAAGGTTGTAATAGTACTAAGAAAGAGGAAAAACTCTTTAAATTTTGTTACATCCCCTCGATGCCTTTGCTGTTTTTGTTAAGAGAGTTTCCTTTTGCGAATAGAATGAACTTTCTTTGTATTAAGAACTTCCGTTTGTCTTCTATTTTTTTCTTAAATATATTTATTTTGCCTTAAAGCTAAAATAATTTGAATGATGAAGAATACCAATAATGTATTAGAGGTAAAAGGCGAAAGTACTAGTATCAAAAGAACAGAGAATAAGAAAGAAAGAAGTATCTGTTTAATTGTTCTCCACTGCTTAAGCTCTCCAATCTCTGTTTGTCTGTCTTCCTGCTATTGCCTCAAACCAATCATTCATCTATAAACAAGTTATGGGAAGGGAGATGTAGGAAGCAAGTCTGTCAGGTCCTAATTTGAAGGAATGATTCCGGTATTAACTTGGTGTGACTAAGAAAAACTCTGAAAATACCTCCGTTTGGGTGGTCGAACCCTTGGGTCCAAACCTAAGTCTTTGCCGAGTGCAATATGAAGGCTCTTAGGTTTTTACTGCTGAGCAAAGTTGTCAGGAACACGAAAAGATTATAATCGTAAAGAAAACAAAAGAGAAAGCTGATTGGAATAGGTAATATCTCAGCTAACATGAAAATTGGAATTTGAAACAAAAAAAGAAAGTGGAACGGTATCTTCTAGTATCTTGGAAATAGTAAAGTGATAACAGAAAAAGAAATAAAGGCGAGAGAAGAAGAGCATTTTCTGTGGACAGATGTACAAAACGTTGAGGAAAAGATTGATTAAATACTTTGTATGGGATATGGTGTTGCATGAAGAAAATAGGACACTGTAAAAGAGCGAAGAATGAAAATTGGAATGCATTGAAATAGAGGAAAATTGAAAAATTGAAAAAAAAAGAATAACTTGAACACAGAGAAGTTGCGCAATGAGAAAACTAGTCGAGAGGCGAATACAAATGGAAACAATAAAGAAGAGTAAAAATAAACTAGTTTGGACATTGGCTGAGTAGAGGTTGTAAACTATAGAATGCAGTTGAAGGTAGTGTTGAGAGAAAAGATGAATAGCAATAGAATCCCTTGATCGTATTAAGAAAGATTAATAGTACGCGAAGGGAAGAAACAAAGTGTATGATCAGAATGAGTGGAGAGAACTTAGAAATAAGTTGAAGAACCTTCAGCTATCCGCAGAAAAGAAATATTCATCTTCTTTCGTGGATTCACAAGTGAGTGTTCATAGTTTTGTCAGAAGAAAAAAACATCATTAAATTGTTATTATATTCTTTATTGAACCTGTAACAGGTTCTAAAGCAATCAAACTCCAATTGAATTGTTCACACGAACAATGTTGTAACCTACATTTTTGTCAAAATTGGTGTAAAGACGGAACAATGTGTATTGAGCACATGTAATACTGTAGTAGTGGTATTAGTTTAAGGTTTTATCAACAGATGTCAGTATTTTCTGTACTGGAAAATATGTGTTTGGAACAACAACGTTGTAATAAGAAGATGGTTTATTGTTCTACCAAGTGAAAAAGCTCGAAACGGTAGCAGGGGTAATATAAATGTGATTACATTTAAGGATAACACGAGAAAAGCCTTGAAGGAAGAAAAGCCTTCTTCAACCCATATATATTTAAGCGAAAGTAGCCGGTAAAGTGCTTTGAAAATTACTTGCAATAGTGTGGAGTTGAAGAACGTTGTAACTGTTCATTATTGTTAGTTGACTTACTTTCAATGTCTATGGATTGTTTAATTTTAAATTAACACATCACCATGCTCACGGATTTCATTAGGAATACCCACCTATTTTAATGGCGAACTGAGCTTGTAACGAACCTAACCTAGACATAAAATGGAGTTTCTATTTCACTGAAGCAATAAAAAAATATATAATTCGATGCTAGCTCTCAGTATATTGTAATTAAAATAATTTTGTGTTAAATATTAACATTGTTAGTAGTTGAATTTGACACTTTATTTATTACTAACGTTTATTTAAGCATTGCTTGCATAAAACAATCCATGTTTTTCAACACAATTTTGGAAGATTCTTTCTATGGTTTCTTTACAGGTTTAAGGCATCTTCTAATTGTAAAAATAATGTAGTTAGAATCTTTCTTTAGATTGTTTAGTGTATCGATATGTTGTTACCCATACTCTAACTGCCAGACAACGTTTTTGTTTCCTTCATAAACAACAACTTCTCACTGTCACAAATTTAAAATAACAACAGAATTTTAAAATGAATTGACTTGGTCTGTTAAAGATGACGTAAACAGAAGATAAAGAACAAATTACTTTTATTTTTTGTAAAATTTTGTTTTTGGTGAATACATTAAACAACACAGTATCGTTTTTTCTGTCTTAATCAGTGGTTGAGCAAGAGATGTGAATTTAAATCTAGTACCTTCGCATTACCTCATACCAGGAAAGAAAGGATTTACTACAATAATATAACATTACCAAAAGACAGTTTACCTCAATTAATATCTTAGATATTTTTCACTTTTCTCAATTCATTAAATTTAGACATAATGACAAACAATTTTTCATTTCGTTCCATTTTTTTGGTTTAGAAAAAAAGAGAGCGGGAAGAAATTGTCCTGGATTGGAAAATTAATAAAACTAGTCAAATGAAAAGAAAAGGGACAAAAAAAAATAATATTGTGAGGAAAAAAAGGTAAACAAAGAAAGAGAGAAAGAGGAAATTATGACAAGAAGGGAGGGATGATCATCGAAAAGAAGACGATGAACGCAGCTACATCATAAGAAAATTATTCCCTTCAAGTCGCGTCCTTACCCACAACTGTATAACCAGCATTGGCCAATTTCTATCTGAGAAATCAGTTCCCGCTCTATGGAAGGAGGAACAGGCATTCCACACACAAACACACCCAGTCACAAGAATAGAATGAAAAGAGAAAGATAGAGAGATGATAGACAATAGAGAATATATAATGAGAAACGAGAGAGAGAGAGAGAGAGAGAGATTCCCCTTTGGAACGTTTTATCTAATAAAAGCAGAAAAGCCAACGGAGGCGAAAATCTCCAATTGTCTGCGTTGGTTTCTGCTCCATGACAGACGGATCTCGCTAAAATGCTTCACTGGATATGATTATGATAAACGGGCATAACTTCGAAGCAAGCAAGCAAGGCAACTCCAGTCAGGCAGGCAGGCAGGCAAGTAAAGCAAGGCAAGGCACGGCCTTTTCAACATCATCATAATAACAGGCAAAAGTTGATGGTGCAGTTTCTATAATCCCTGCAAACGGGGGCAATTCTGTCGCTTATGTGGTTTCTATAAAGCATCTCTCTCTCTCTGCGAAAACATTGTTCCAGTGCAGTGGTCAGTGAACCAAGTACATACACAACCCACACGCATACGAAAATTTACACACAACCAATAAAAGAACAAAAAAAAAACTATTTCATCAGAAAAAGTAATCTTGTTTCAACGCTACCCAGTTTAGACTTGATAATAGTATTTGCCGTTCATTTTTTCTCTATTAAAAGTGAATGAATCAATAATAGATTATAACTGATGTAAAAAGATCATACGAATTTACGTGGCAAGGGAACTTTCAACTACGTGAAAAATTATACACCGAAAATAGAAGCTCTTTCTTTTAGTTGAATTGAAAAAAAAATCTCCAATATGTTTGTAAAAAAAATCATTGCTTAGACTATGCTGATTTAGTGATGGTTTTGTGTTTTACATTTGAAGTATTTTACTGCAAAATAAATATGGAAGGATACTGTTAATACTTGAAAGAAATAAAAGTACAAGTTGCTATGTAACGTAATATTATTGAATTGTATTTATCTCCTTTAGACATCTTTGGTTCAAGTCGTGATAGGATAAGAGAGAGTCTCAAGATACCATTCCGGCATTAGCCTGGTGTGGCTGACGAAAATCTTTGAAAAAAAAACACTGAATCGGGATTATCAACTCTTGAGATCAATCTCAGAACCTTCCAAATGAGAAATCAATGCTCCAGAACTTAGCTATGGTCGCTTAGTGTAACATATTATTACATTTTATTATAGTAGGAATGTTTAATATTTCGGGATCTTAACGTGGGACTACAACTCAGAACCGTCGGAGCACTGGCTTAATGAGTTAGACATAACCGCCGCGGGCTGCATAATATTAGAAGAGATGTGCCGATTTTCATGAAGCTTGTGTGTGTATGTGAGTGTGTGTGTGTGTTCAGTCGAAGACTTTCATGCGATGACACCATTGTAGTATCTTCTAGTTACCACGGTTACAAAAGAAACTAAATTCTTATCAGTTGGAGCCAAACTTAGCATCATGATAGAAGAAACTCACTCAATAATATTCCACATGAATTTTTCTTTACCAATCGTTGTCTCTATGGTAACGAACCTCTCTTATTGAACATATCACATGCAGTGGCGACGCAAGGCAATCTGGGGCCCGAGGCAAGTGATTTTCACTGATGCCCTTTCGCGAACACAATCGTGAGTGCAGACTGATCCTATTGGCCGTATTGACCTTCTTCCCAGTTATTACTAGCCCCCTCGGAAAACAGGGGAACTAGCTGGGGACTCAGTAGCCAAGACGGAAATCTTCCCGTTCACTCGCTATACCTACGCATGATAATGAATATTCAGATTGTGGAGAGTCAAGCTTTTCAACCATCCGACTACAGGCAAGCGCACAAGTGTCTTATCTTTTACTAATTGTTCTCGGTAAAATAATGCTTAAAGTTAAGGGTAAAGCAAAGAATCAGGATTGAGAATTTAACCCTGCCACTTATTTGCTTACGCAACCCTTGAAGTAACACAGTGATAATCATAACAGTCTGAGAAAAAACTAAAAAAAAAAAAAAAAGGAAATTCCCAAACTAATAAATTATCAAAATACTCAGCAGAAGATCAAAAGACCAAAAGGAGAACAAGTGAACATCATCAATATGAATTGTTATGAACGGCTGAAAAGAATTTCTAAGGACAGGACTTACAGGGTTTCGGGTAAAGTGGGTTGCGTACCACTCCGTTCAATAGTCCCCCACAGACTCGAACCTATGTCCACCACGAAATATTGTGTAACGCTAAGAACGCTAATTATTAAGAATAGTTTCGACACATTGAAAAGACATTAAGAACATTAACAAGCATGTATATTCTGCGTGTATAAAAATATTACAAAATTATATGTGAAGTACATGTAAAAATACATGTGTTAAAATGTATGTGTAGTTTCGAATGTACCAGTCTTCTGGATGCGAACTGTTACGTTCCTGATTGAATATGGTATTGTGTAGATGAGAGCTAATGAATAGGTGTTGTATGTAGTAAAGTAAATCACAGTTGATGCGAATCTAACTGTGTAAACGACTTGGGAAATAAATATAATGCTAACGAACTCATAACTTTCACTGGTTAAAGGTTAGATTTGATTGAATACATCAACACCTAACTAACCTAAACTAATGTTATGGTAATATCTATTTAAGCTACACTATATCATTTAAAGTTACATTAAATAAATAAAACAACAATACACCTGGAAACACTGTAGTTAAGAAAACTTACTTACTAATAATCAAACGACTTTCCTGATGACAAAGCGGTCTGGACAGTGCACGAGGAAGGCACCAATATTTTCTATAGATATTCATGAAAGTCCGTACAAAATTATGTAAAAGTACAAAGGCTAATCTGTCTTATCATCGTGATGACCTTATTAAGATTACATCACAGTTAGTAAATACATTTGTTTAACTGGTATGTTTCATTCTTTACTGATTTGAATAAAATAGTCTACATTTTTTTAGTGTTTTTACAAAGCGGTCTATTTTCTCTGTGAACAGCTGACGATTTTTAAACAGTTACTGTTAATTGATAAATATCTTAGGTATCTTGCGAGATATTGAACCTGATTTTATTATATTTCACTACAGTTCTGGTTATAAAAGAAGTAATCAAAGTTGAGCTGAAAGTTTCTTTATTAATCTACACAGAGAATTGAAATAATTAATTTCTTTTCAATATTTAACACGGCTCGTAAAACAAAGCCGCATCCGTACTAGCATTCTGAAGATTGACAAATGTTTTTTAACAACAAATGAATTAAAAATAACTATGAATCATTTATTTATCGTGGGCATAGCATGCATAATGCAAAATTACAGTCAATTTGAAATCAAGATTAGCACATATCATCTATAATAATAATAAATCACAGCCATATTCGATCCACTACTGGATGAGGCTTCTCCCCGGAGGGAGGGGATTCATCTACTGCTCCCACGCTGACCAGATGGGTTGAGAGAGAAGAGTATAAGCTCTCAACTACGATCGTACATTAAAGATTTTGTACAATTTGGTTTCGAGGGGTAAGTGACCGTAAACTATATAATGAAAAAATAATGTGCTTCATGCGGGGCGCACATGACGTCACAAAATAGCCATATTGTAACTCTTATATACGGTACCAAAGCACTCATGTCTGTGTGTTCGTAAAAATATCGCAAAACTAAGAATCCCATACCATTCACAACATACAATATGTTGTTGGGGATGATTTGACGAATTGAACGACACCAGGTTTATGGTGATACCCCTCTAAACAGTTTCTGGAATATGCCGTCACCAGATATCCCACCAGCAATAATATTGCTACTTGGGTTGCAAGAAAGGTTAAAAATAGAACACAGATAGCGCTAGTGTTTTAAATTCTAAACAACGTGCAATTTCAATGTCAGAACTCTTAATAATAAAGATATTTATTTTAAGCATTTATAACTTCTTAACAGTAACATGCGAGGAAAGCTACTTGTGAAGTTCTAAATTGCACGTGAAGAAAATTAATTTGAAGAAATGTAAAATGTCTTCGTGAAGAAAAGATCGACTTTATGTTAAAAATGCAAATAAATTTAGAATTAAGCACGTAAAAATTGGTTAATCGGGTAGTTTGCTGAACTTTAGGATTTTCAAAATTATGCTTGAACAGTTGACCAAGAACCAAGTATATAAAATAATAGGTAGCACATTCTTGTTCATTTATTCTCATTGGCTGAATGACGTATGGCAAGATGCTCTATACACTGGACGTTCATTGAAGATTTACATGGTTATAAACTATTTAACATTCGAATGGTTTATTGACAGGAAGTACAATCTGAAGTGCCTTTGCCCTTAGATGTTGGCAACTTTAACTTTAAATTGACTTCTTTTTGATTTTCCATTATCTTTAATCGCTAGTGTTTGTAACTATTCGATCAAGAGACTATATCGATCAGAGGAGAAAATTGATCAATGCTATCATACTTTGCGAGATTTCTTTTTTTTTTTAAGTCTTCTCTTTTTCGGCTGAAGTACCATTGCGAAAAATAAAACATCTCGTAGATCATGACGTATTGATCTGATCGAAATCTCTGTCACGTGATTGGTTTGTGTCAATTGGCTGCGAACCCACGCTCCTCTAAAATGCGAAGCTAATACTTCACCAACTAATTATATCTTTAATTCCATTTAATATATTGGACAATAAGTCACTACTTTTATCTATCCCACAAACAGTTTTGCATATTCTCTTTCTTACTAAAATACGCTTGAATAGATTTATGTACTTCATACCATTATTTCTTTTAAAAAAGTCTTTTCTTCTTGAATTAAATCGAGTGTATATATGAGACTTTTTTTATGGGCTTTGATTTTACTTTTTTTCTTTCTTCTACCTCACTTTCTTACTTTTGTATACCGAAAGGAAAAGAAAAGAAAAAAACTAAAATACTGAAAAAGCGAAATCCATTAATAGGTTCCTTTAGAATGAAAACGGGGATACAAAAAAAAAAGAGCGGGAAAAATTAAAAGAAAGCAAATGGTTCGATTTGAAAAGCTGGTGCTGAGTGGCTTAAAGAAAGGAAAAGAATAATATTACCTGGGTTAATGTCTCGGAAAACGTCCCCAAGATTTAATGCGTGGTTTACGTTTGTTGTTCAGCCAATCGAAGAGCTCCAAAGAGTCCCTGTTACCTTCTTTCTTTTATTCTTAGCAAAAAAAAAAAAAAAATCTCGTTTCCTTTTACGTTTTAGCAAGAAAAAGCAATACTTCTTGTTCCTCCATCTTTTTCTTTGTCGTCTTTAAGTACTTCTAACACCCATTTCCTCTTTCTCTTGAAGCGTTTTTCATTTTCCTTGTCTTGTTTTTTTCTGTCAATAATGTTGAGATAGATAAAAACGAGAACTGTAAACTTGCCTTAGTTCATATGCAATTCCTTTTCACAATACTCTTCAAAAGTGTGCTGGAAGGACGACGTTCTGTACTTCTACGGTTACCATTGGGCTGGTTTACACACTGAGAAGCAGCTAGGATTGTGGAACTGGATGACTTGAGTAGTAGGTTGCGTCCTTATCGTGTTACGTACTCGGTGGGGACAAAAAAAAACAACTCAGCACAACCTAAAAGGGATTCCTACAGTAACACTAGCAGATAAGCGATATAATGGAAAGCGGTATAGTTTACAGACTGATAATAAAACATAGATATACTCTATTTTACCGATTTATTTGTTTACCTATTTCATAAGGTAAAGATAAAATTAATTTTGTAGGCGGTAACAGCACTATGGCTTACGCCCGTCCCGGTTTGTCTATTTCATGTCCACTTCCATTTAAAATACAACTTTCCATACCTCTCTTTTCCTCTTGTTGTTCATTGTATTGCATTTAAATCACCCATTGAAATCGTAACACATTGTAAACTTGGTATTTTGGGGGTCATTTTAGTAACTAATAATTTCAACCTGTCTCGGTTCTCTTAGCAAGGTTTTAATAACAGAAAAAGTCGGCAACAAAATCTCCTTAAATCGTTTGCTGAAATTTAAAGATTGAATTTTAATAAATAAAATTTGAATCTTTATAGGAAAGTAGCTAACCGGTGTTTTCTACGTAAAGGTGAAAAACAAACATTTGTTTGCTCACTTTTGACCACTACAAACAATTTGTTTCTTTCTGTGTGGGATTCTGTGTTTTCTTTTTTCTGGTGGTTTAACATATGAAAATACAAAAAAAAAACTTAGACCTCCTTGGGTTTTTACTCTTTTATTAAGTAAATAAACACAAAAAATAATTACTTCCACCCTGTTTTTCACAAAGGTCTTCCACTGACGTACTATGAGTATTCAGTCCAACCACGGCAATCCTCACACACAATGGAAGTAATAGAAAAATGAAAAGACCTAAACCAGCCTCATTTAGGCAAAATACTAAAAAAAAAAAAAAAATCAACTTGGTGAACTTAGGACCAGGGCTGAAACGGGTCAGCGGGTAAGTGGGATCATTCGGATCAAATTTTGGACTCGGTCACAGATTTTACGCTTCGGACCCGGCCTGACCAAATTTAGACCCGGTACCCCGCAGAACAAAGCAGACTTCTAAAATTATTTCCTTACATTTGAACAGTGTTTCTTTCAGGGGTGACAAGGACCGCAGATGTTACCCCAGAGCACGGAAAATACGACACTCAAATTACCAGTTAATGATATTTCCCAGACTGGGAGAATTGTGTCAAGTTTCGGACCGGATCACCTATGTTCAGGTCACATCGAGTCACCACTAAGGCCACGGACTAAAACAAAATAAAAAGAACGGTAATTACTAATGATATTCAGAACCATTCTGTATAGGTTATAGATGACATGAGTTGTCACCTCAGAGCACTCCTGCTAAGCAAAGCCGGATCATATCTTGAACTAGACTACTCAAAAATGTCCAGTAAACAGATTAAAAGAGGATACAAACGCTTATATGACACAAATTCTCAAAAGCTACAAACTATAAAGAGAACATATACAATATTATCAGTCATATCTGTGGATTACGCTAGTCTTCAGTCTCACCCACGCACTCAAACATTACAAGTGCGTAATTGACTATCATTGAACCGAGTACAAAACAGAAAGTAAGATAAAAAATATATAATGTACTAGTAGAACATGTTCACATCTAATAACATTATCAGATAATCCAACAGACTATAAAATGCGGGAGACAAATGAACACACAAATACACGGTATCTCAAATCTGTAAATAATCCACACACACACACTAGAATCCCTCTAGAAAAAATGTACAGGCCTCTTAGAAATGATCAACAACAACAGTACACACTGAGATGTGTACGTTAATCCTTAAAAACTGTGAGATCACATATACCAGCAAATATATGCAGAAACAGAACAAACACTTTGTTTCTGATAAGAAAAAAATGCCCTTGAGCCCCAAAGAACATTTTTTATTAAACGTGTGTACCACATGGCAAAAATATAAGGCGAGAGTTCCCCTTAGATGTTAACTACAAAAACCAAGTGATGAAATTCTCACTCTGTGATATTTTCCGCAAAAAATCTTGGTCAATATAACCCCACATATGGTCAACATATATGCATTCTTACACCACTCATAAAGATCTCATGCCCCTTACGTATTGAAAAGAGGTGGAAAAACACACAAAAAAAAACAACAAAGAATACTGTTTTTTATTAATATTAAATTGACAGTGGGGTAATGAAAGACAGACGCGCAGAAGCCATATTATAAAATTCAAAAATTCTGCCTGAAAGCTCCTAGGCAGAAAAAATAAGACCAAAAATGCTAACGAAAGGACTTACTTATGTGAAAAAGAACTAGAAAATCTACACAAGTTGTTTCCAGTGAACATATCACACATATCAGTCCAAATATAGGATCTCTCTGACCTTACATACAAAAGAAGGGGAGTACATAATAAATTCAAGGAATCTGGACTTCTATATCCAATTATCAAACTATAAATATCAAAAGTTGTGTGTTTTTAATAGTATTTCAGAATTTGTTTTTCATAGGATAAGTATTATAATAATTATCGTATTCGTTATTAATTTGTCAGTCTATGACGATTGTTTACCCTTATTAACTAGAACTTTCTTGTTGCGTTAAGAATTTTTTTAACATTATCAACAAACGGTCACCTGCTGCATGGTTCTGGCAGCTACTGAAGGACCGAAGCGATATCGGCACTAGTGCTACTGTTTGACGCAATCAGGGAAATACAAGTGTCCACACTTATTCCTTTCTACACGCTGTAGAGTGGAAATACAACAAAGGGAAATGTATTGTTTAAGAAAAACAGTCAATAGTTAATGCAAAATGTTCTCAGATCTCCAAAGAAGTAACAAGAGTAATTAATAAGAGTCTTGCTTCTAGAAATCAGTTCTATCTTAAACGTATCATTCCAACAATGTTTGGGTTAGAACTGGAAGCAGAGTTGTTAGGTGGATGCAGAGACCTAATTTCTGGTGATGTGGAATTTACTTGTCACCACTTCGAAACTTCGAAGTCTTATTTGTAAATGATATTAAGTTATTTACGGTCAAAACAATAACACTTGAAATAAGAGTCTGCTTGAATTGACTAACAGATTTCTAACCACAAAATCAAAAATTAGGTGGAATTCCTCTAGCACCGGTGATGAGTTATATTTAACATAACTTGTGGTTGTAAAATCTAACAAAGGGAAGTAATTAAATTAAAACAGACAGGTTCTTTTTTATGTAGCTTACCGGATAAGTGACTATTTGCCTCCTTCCCTCATGCAGCTTTGTAAATCTGGTTTATAACCTCAAATTGAGACAGAACATTCAGCATCTTAGCACCTGTTAATTAATTTCCTGGACCGCAGAAATAAATCTCTGCTTGAATGTACTCCTATAAAGCCAAAAGTATAATTCAAGTTTATGAACTCCGTTTACATTAGGCGGAAACTCGTAAACAGGTGTGTAGTTACCAGCAAATGTGTCTGATTCGGTTAGATACTCTTATTTACAAGAAAGAAATCACACACACCCAGAGTTAAAACTTGAAGAGAAAGAACTAAGAAGAAACCCACCCTTTTCCTACACATGGGATCAGATTAACAATTTACAAGAAGATAATATTCCCATGGCCTCTGTAGAAAAGCTTACCACAGGTTTGTAATGTGAAAAACATTAAGAGCTTTCCGTGGTTAAGTTTATTACTAACTAACCAATGTGTTCTCCTGTTGGTGCGGGTGGATGTAATCACATCACATCATTAATTCTCACTTGTGTGGCGAACAATTAAATTAGTAATGATGTAGATACTACTGATTATCCATTGCTTGTCACAACATAATTAGAGTGTCAACATAAAATATATCTTTAAGCAATATGTCTCCGTTATGTCATCCAAACTTTGTAACACAAGTTAGCATAAGGGATAGAGAATGTTTGAGTATAAACATTCATTCCAAATATGCAAAAAATCTGACGTAGTTCCGTTTGAAGAAAAAAAAATGTTGAGTTGACAACACTGCGTGACTTTAGAAACTGTAGTGGCACCTTGTAAATTCTGTAGAACCTCCGAAATTCCCTCCCCCTTCATGTCTGTCCTTTACCTTAGCCGCTTGAAATTAGCATAGGAACAATAAATCATATGAGATAGTTCTTATCACGTGAGATAGTTCTCGCCACACGAGATCGTTCTCATAACACTCACCATATGGGATCGTTCTCATCATAGGAGATCGTTCTCATCACACGAGATAGTTCTCATCACACGAGATAGTTCTCATTAGATAATTCGACTTTCCATTTTCCGAAATTTCTTTTGTCACGCTAGTGAAATATAGGGAAATCATAAGTTTCATTAGGGAACAAACATATGGGGTCGAACGTGTGTTAAAAATAGAAGTAAAGATGTAGGCTACAGAAGCAAGTCATTTCGGAAGTGAAAGTGAAGAATGTATGCTTTTATTGTCAAATTTCAAAAGTGTGTGTGTAGTACAAAAATACCCAAAACTATGGTTCTGGAGTTACCAGAATAAAAAAAAAGATGTAAATCAACCCTAACGGGCATAAGCCATAGTGGTGATACTGCCCATACAATAAATTTTATCTCATCTTATTACTGATTTCAATGGTGAAGGAATTCCTCCTTCTATCTCCTTTCGGTAAGGTGTTAGCCTTCGTTACAGTTGAACAAGAACAAAACTAAGTGGACTCTCAAACAAAATTCGGGTGCTCGCTGGAAACGACTGCCCACTCAGTCATAATGTCTCTCCAGAGTAAAACTGTGGGACCAGACACAGTATACGGCTTCCCTCTGGTTAAATTAAGTAGGCATGAAGAGTATTTGATGCAATTGATCGAACTGTGTAGATTCATGCAGCAGACAGACATAATGTACTGTACATGCATATGGGCATTCAGACAGAACAAATAGCATGTGAGAGAAATGTGTCCTCAGACCTGCAAGCAAATAATTATTTCTTCACGGATATTTAGAGCATTTGGTAGAAGTTTCCTATTCAGCACCCAACAACTTCATATGAACAAAAAAGTTAAAAAAGAACAATATTTTCAAATTATTTTTAGTTCTCGATTTCTACTACTAATCAAATTCGACCTTCTCTTAACTCGCAGCGCTCACCAAAAAAACTGAAAGAAAATGGGTCTGGGATACTATCAACATTTTTTAAAGGATAGTCTAATCATAAAAATCAAATGTGTTGTTAAAAGTTCAATAGATGAAATTCTAATGAGTCTTGCATTTTCTGCCGTGTGTATCTGCAGGCCCTTCTAGTCAACCCAGCTTTCAAGAACTATTTGTCAGTACTCCTATTTATAAGATTTGATATTCTCACAGAAGAGGCATTTAGAGTAGCAGGAACCACACTAGGAACACCGTTCCTAATTCAATTAAGGTTAGCGTAGGTCTCTCTCACAATACCAGTATTGCAATCTGTTATGTATATCTATCTATCTACGCACACAGAGAGAGTTAAAATGAACAGAGAAAGTTCTATCTAAATATAGGGAAAATATTCTTGAAAAGGAAAATACCATTATGTACTTCAATATAAGCTCCCCAACAGGCGCATCAACTGTAATAAGAGAAAAGAAGGACAGTAATACTTTAAGAGAATATATTCAAACAATTTAGAGTCAGAAAGACTTCACATAAAGTGAAAGAAAGCGGAAGCTTTAAGAGGCTTAGAAGGAAAAACTGAAAGAAAGGCTGGCAGGCAAATGTAGGATATGATATCATCCAACACCGTGAAGTAGTATCTGCTGTGTAAGTTTTAACCATAAAAAATAAGGACCAAAACAAAGGGTAATGTATAAAGAAATGGAAATAAGGAAGTTTTTATAAAAGGGGGAGTGATACGTAGAGCACAGCACAACACAGCTCCCCGTTGACAATAAAGATTTCTAATTCTTCTCCTGGAAATCCTTGTCTCCTCTTAGTTTGTTTCATGTGTACATCGTTATTCTTTCCACTCCATTCTTACAAAAATTCTCCCCTTAAGGCACAAAGATATAAGCATGGCACATCTCTTTTTTTCTCCACTTGCAAAAAGTTCCCTCCGGTTTTCCCTATATGTACGCATACACATCACAAAGCATTGTAGATGTTCTTCCCTGCTAGCCCATGATGACAGCATTGCAAGGAGAGAAGAAGTCATTTCATTCGTGATATCCAGGGCCCCAAGGGCAGTCAAGACATGGAGATGAACAAAAACATCTTCTCTCCTCATTGCTTGTCTTCTTACTACCTCTATTCACCCCCTCATTCTCTCTATCTTCTACGTCACGTGTTTACTATATGTCCCTGAAGACAAACAGCATAACGAAAATATAGTATATGTGACGGAACCTTTTTAAGGAGAACCATACAGGAGATTATTTTACACAAGGGAGAAAAACTTCACACTACTTTTTTTTGTATCGTCAAATTACAATAATTTACTTGTAATTCGATTGTCATGAAATCATTGTAAATTCACAACCCGATTCACTGTAATATTTTAATTGTGAAAGTATAATAAAACAATGATAATTACTGACCCATAATATCATTGTTCACAATCGTGTTCAGTGTAAATATTTTGTTGTGAAATTCTAACAAAACTACTACTAATTTAGTTACCACGAATTCACTGTAAATTCATTCACTGTAATTTTACTCATTGTAAAATTACAATTAATTTGTTATCAATTGAATACCGGGAAAATATTGTAAATTCACAACTAATTTCACTGTAAAATTTCCATTGTCAAATTACAAAACTCACTGGCTATTCGGCTGCAAAAGAATGAACAGTGAATCGTCACAATGTGACTGATCATCATCACAAATACACAAAACAAACGCATTGCAGTACGAATTTCTCCTACAATGCTTCGAGAAAACGATTGGAGAAATGCTAGTATCGATATGACAAATATTACACCACAAAGTTTGGATTTTTACGGATAATTTTAACCTTGTGATTGTATTTTCACAGTCAATTCTAAGACTGCTTATCAACCAGGCTAAAACGAAACAATTTAAGCAAGATTTTAAGGGATGACTGTAAGTAAAAATGTTTCTACCAATAACAATAATTTTGACTCTAAACTTTCACGACTTTTCTCCATATTTTTCAAGTATTTTTTTTTTCTTCGAATTTTTCGTCACTTTCAACGTCTTACTTCGTTTCATCGACCTAACCCGACTTCTTCAGAGATGTTACGATCTACATTTGAAATTTTCAATTGTTATTAATTTTGCTGCAATGCATTTTAATTTCTGGCTGAACTATGAGCGCTGAGAGAATGCTGAAAAATGGTTTCTGTAAATCAATAAACAACCTTCGTACCGTATTGTATTCAGAATATAATAGAAATAACCGAGGTGCTATTTGAATCGCGAATCCTTGACTTTTCTGTCATGTCCGCCGAACCAATTAGTGACATGTCTACAAGAAACACCGAAAGAAAATCCACTAATTAACTTGTGTTTATTATACACGTTGATTGCCGGTTCTCACTTCAAAATTCCCAAGATAATTATTGTTTTTAATGCTTAACCTATTGGCATGATTGTTTTTTTTAAAAAATTTGTTATATATTATTATAGCTATAATGCTATAATTATTGTTTTTAATGCTATAAGTAAACTATTTAAGTTCACATTAGCACAGAATTTGTTGCAATAAAACAGCGTATTTTTTATTTTTGTTTACAGTCTTTTACAACATTGTAGACAGTGTCTGCTTTTTGTAAGCCAATAGGAGAGAAATTCAATTCTTATTTATCCATCATGCAGCTTCGATTAAACAATAATTCAGCTGGTGATTTAACGTTTAGAATAGCTTTGTGTTGTTTTTCACTTGATAAAGAAAAGAAGAAGAAGATGTAAACGTCTCCACTTCACTGTACGTGTTCTTATGTGTACCCAACCACTCGAAAGCTAAATCTTCGATGGAAAGCGAGGTGGACCAGATATTTTATTTATCAAATAGGATTAACTACACGATAAAGAACTGTAACTTGGGTTGTGCTATCTTGCGAGTATCATTGCATGGTATCTTAATGATCTTGGTATATTTTCCCATTACATAACATTCAATTACTGCTATATTAATTATTATATTCATATAAAAAAAATGTATGGATTCCTCTTCGCGTTTAACATTTCCAATAATGAGAACCTTTAGGTTTTGCACATCTGACGTCCACACTTCAGACCTATTAATAGCCCTTTGTTTCACGATCTATTAATAGTGTGGTAACTCGTAGCATCAAAGCAATATCTGGGAATTCCTCCCTTTGTCTCTAGTATTCAAAGTTGCCCGTGATTGATGGGAGCACCTAAGGGTAAATTCAAGACAAACATATAAAAGCTTTCAAATGCCTTCTTCTTACGAACACTGTTAATGAGTTAATCGCTCATCACCTCCTTTGAGGAGATCAGGAAGTTCATTTCTATTTTAAGAGGCTTAACACTACAGAAGCATAGTTTTTGGTAGTTATGTAAATGTGAAACATGCAGAAGGACTCTTGAAACATTATGGTTTGTATGTGAGTCGTTCCCATGAATTTTGATGATCTGACGATGTGGATTTCATCTAGACAGCTCTTGGTTACTTTGCACAACTTATACTACTCTAAAATTGCCAGAAAATTGACATCAAGCACAAACTTGGCAAAGATGAAATTGCAGCTCGTTCAACAGGTAAATTGAAGACTTCCTTATGAGTAAGGTTGTTTAGTTCCAAATAATTCCAGCATCTTCAGCTAATTCGTCTTTTAATCTCAATTATGGTCTAGCTTTTACTCCCTTTTCCTGTCCTTATCTATTAATTAATTAATTAATTTACACAGCTGAACTGGCCTAAGCCCGTCTCTAGTCTAAAAGAAGGCACTGAGAAGAGTAGGAAAGGGCTTCCAATCCATTTATTGACCCGATACCGTAATGGTAATCGAGCATCAAGTTGAACTAAGTTAAGGTCACCTATTTCGAAAGAACAGGGAGATACTTAAAGTGTTCAAACAAGGACCAATATAAGATCAAACGTATAAATGGTATTGTCATCAGAGTCATTAATATTGTCTTAAAATACAATTCTGCTGTTTCTAACAGCATGCCCTCTAACTCATACACATAGACTGTGTATGCGTTAATATATATACTGTACGTTTAGTGAACATCCCAGAAATGTTCTATTATCTGTCATCTCTGAACTTCATTGATAGGAGCTTTTCAATCGTGAATGGTTGCATTGATTTTAAGGTCTTTAGGCACCTCAGGCTCAGACCTGGATAGGAAGACGATTGTGGAAGGTAGACATCTAGTTTGTAGGTACTATCCCAGCAATTGTCTGGTGTGACTCAGGAAAAACTTCAGTCAGAATGGTTGGAAGCTAGAATCGATCCAAGGATCTCCCGAATGCTAAGCCAACGCTCTACCACTGAGCCACGGCTGTTGATAAATGGTTGTATATGAATGAGATGACAGTTGTAATTAAAAGTGACTAACTTGCTCTAATTTCACTTTAAATTCTGAAATTCTAATATTCTTTGATATCTGAGAAATGTTTTTTTTTTAGGAATGTTCTTTACAAGGACTGCAATGTGTTAGACATTTTCTACAAGGATTTTAAAGTCAAGCATTTTATTCTGAAAATCTTCATTGCGGTAAAATTCAAGATAAAATTGAAAAGAATGTTTAAGGTTCATACTTAGAGGCATAACTTACAATTGAGAACTATGATTGAGAGAGAGAGAGAGTAGTTTTCACAGATTGGATGACATGGAGTGGTGGTGCGAAAAATCGACGTGTGAATGCAGTTCGTTTTCTCTTTTATTGTCACTAGATAAATTATGTTTTAAAAAAGTTTCTTGTAAAAAAAAAGCAACTTTATACCAGGAGGTGATGCGTCCCGAATTATTGGGTTTGTGGATGTTGAACTGTCGGTGCAATCCCGGACGAGTAGTAACCCTAGGACGATTTGAAACCGAAAGTATTAAATTTGGTGTCAAAAATATTGGTATTTTATTCCACTGACTAGTCAAGAAAACAATTGAATCAAGAATGAAAATCTGCTTTATTTTCAAATACATTTTTTGTAGCTTCGAGTAGTTGATAGAGCGTTCGCTTAGCATTTGGAAGGTCCTGGGTTCGATATCAATGGCCGACTATCTCGACTAAGGTTTTCCAGGTTCTTCCAGTCACAGCAGGCAAATGCTATCTTCAGCTTAGCCCCTGGCCTACTCCTACCCGTATCCTTTTCCCTGACCTATCCCGGCCTAAATAAACTCAATTCAATTCAGTTCTAACTTCGAGTTCAAAATTAACTTCTAAAATCTGATTTCTCAGTAAATCATAACCAATACATTACATTAAAGCGTTGTTATGGAACTGGATTTGTGTCAACAAAATAGATTATTAGTAGCTCAAATATAACATAGATATTAGAATACATTGAGTAGATAGTGTTGTTAGTTGCATTACGTAGGTTTTGCATAATGCAGTGCAGCAAACTGTGGAAATCGTACGAGGTGACGTGATCAAATTTTTTATTCTACTTTTCACTTTTTTATCCTTCTACAGATCATAGCAACTTCTGTTTCCTTCATGGAGCGTCTATTTCTATACGAAGAACAAAATAACGAAAAAAAAATCCTTTGAGCCTAAGATATGAATAACAATATGAAAACTGATATTTCACTAATATTTTTTCTTCTTAAGAAAATAGCACAACTTGCGTCAATATTTTAAATGAAGGAAGCGAAGAATATGAAAAGAGCCTGTCACTTTTTAGAGTCACTAGATTAAAAAATCGAGTTCCCTAAACTCAAATCTGAGAGCAGTTTCTCTCAGTGATTCCGCCAGAGATTCTTCCTGTAGGGGCGTAACCCCCCCCCCAAATCCTCGAGAGTACTCTCAAATTTGAAACTGTGTACGGTCAAAAATCGACAGAAACCTTTCAAAACTCCACTTACATCCTCCCAATTTTGACTTTACACCCCCACCCAACTGAAAATCCTGTTGGAATCCCTGGTTTATTTTCTTCATCTGCTTTTGGTTGAAGCGTTAGGTACATACAGAAGAACAGGCAGATGAAGTGGAATTTCCAAAAGTCTCAAACATTATTTTCTTTTTTTTTTTTTCTGGATCAGCTAAAAATGAACGAAAGTTGAAATTCTTTGTAGTCTTCATAGAAACTGATACAATATTTACGAATTCCAATCATGTGCCTCCAAGTTCGATTTCTTTCAAAATTATTGTACACTAATTTTCTTCTCTTTTTTTCTAAATAAAAAAAAATATGTTTTGAAAAAATTGCTTGAAATTCATACAGCGGAAATTATAAATATGCAAGCTATTCACCTTTTCGTCTGAACTAATGCTTAAAACACAATAATCATTAGGAAAATGTTCCCTATTTAATATGCATCAGTATAATCCCTTTCAAGCATTTTGTGTTATTACGAAAGGAAAGACAAGTATCAATTGTATATATCTAGTCATTTTTTGTACTACGTACAACTAATAACAGAGTCCTGTTACTTAAAAACTTATGAGTTATGACAAATTGTTCTTTCATCCCGGAGATTTGCTTTGATGAATTACAACTAATAAGGCAGGAAAATACAACACATAATTGATCATTTGAATAAATTAGAGAAAGGTACTAATTATGGAAATGTCCTAAAGATTTTGTTCCATAATGTATGAAACACAATTTTCCTTTTTAATCTCTTATATTCGTGATTGTTTTATGGTCATTTTATTAAAGGGAAAATTTTTTATTTCACTAATATGCATTAAAATAATTTGACGTAAATGTTAGTAAGTTTAAAAGGAAAGAATTTAACAAGAAAAGGATTCTTATCCCGAAAAACAAGAAAATTGCTGTGATCTTCTTCGTTGGGACAAAATTACTTAAATTACGATACAAGACTGAAACAAAATGTAATAATTAGTAAGGATAAAAATACCTCTTAAAATACGAACTTTTTTTTTTATTCGTACAATTTGTAATCAAAACTTTCCGTAGGAATGTTTATTCGCAATGCACAAAACGTACTATGGTAATTATATGCACAACAAAACCTTCATATGGTCGATAATTTCACTTCGGGCATTTGTGTTTGTTACTACGTTAACGCTAATCTAGATATTCGTGGGTCTATTTGTTGATTAAACAGAAATATTGCTGAGGGCCATCTAGCAACAAACATTTTCCTTAAAACGGAACACGCTTGTATGCATACAGGTTTCATTAGTATTAAACTAGCGTAATATACACATACAGGGTGATGCCAGAAATAACCATTTCAGTCAACAAGTGTGGAGAGGGGAGGAAGTATATCTAGATAACTGATCTGAAATCAAGTTAGATACTTCCTATTTGCTATCGTTGAGACCTAGGGGTGCATTTCTACAGGAAAATGTGTCGTATAGAACTATCAAAATTGCCTTAGCACCGTCAGTGCTGAATGCACCACTAGTTGACACGCTAGCCTGTGTAACACTATGAGTCCATATACTGCAAAAGTACCTCAAGGGATGGTTGTAGTGTCACCAGATTTTGGTGTCCCATTTTGGTAATAAAAAAATAGTATAAAGGGTATACACCCTACGGAATATAAGTTTTTTTGGAAATATAGTAACCAAATGAAGACCTCAGGAAAAGAACGTGCTTTGTCAGTTTTCTTAATTTTACCGGTGACCGTTTGTAAAGTTCATAATCGCCATTGCGTATACCTGCACATCAAATAAACGATTTACTTGTAACAGACGGACTGTACATATTTTCTTCATGTATGAGAATGCATTAAAAAGACCTTTCAAAGAGCGAGCAGATATCAATTTGGCCAAAATTGGACAAAGCACGTTCTTCCTCTCTGATCATCAAATCCAAGCAATGTTAACAAAATTTGATTTACGATCCGCCTCCTAAATATTAATTCTTCTTACATATGGTCAACCATATATTGTGGACGACACTTTTACTGAAAAAAGTTTTAATGAAGAGTGATAATGTTAATCGTTGTAAGTACCAAAATTAAACTTTCAAACGACAGTCTGATAAACGATTTAACTATAGAAGTAGACAGAGACACTATTATTACCTTGTTATACACACAATTCTTTTCAATTTTCATAAATATGAGTTTACTAAAGCTTAAAATTATGGTCTCTCACAATTGAATTACAATTTTGTCAAAAAGGACACACTTCCCGAAAAAAATGGTATTTAGAACTTTTGTCCATTGCACTCTTCATATATTCGTAAGTTAATAATTTTAAAAAATGGTAACGCAAAAATATTGAAGAAATATTTTCGTGCCACGTTTTATGTTGTATGGTCTTTTTTTTTTTTTTTTTTTGGTAATTTTTGTGTCGTAAATATATGTATTTTTATAATCTTTTCAGATCATAGAAGTGTGAACCCTAGTCGTATATCTTCCTTGCTGAAGAAGGATTTGGGCTGCTTAATATTGTGAATTGCTTGTTTGAATTACAGATTTAAATGAACAATGTTTACCGAAGTCATTCAACTTACTTTCAATTTTTATATTTGATCTTTAGCAGACATGTCAACTCTCACGTAAAATTCGTGAGAAACCAAAATATACGTGAGATATTCTGTGGTTTAAAAGGTTTAACGTCTGTTTTATAACTCTTTACCATGTTTTTTTTTAGTTTCTCAATAAGCTGACGTAGTTCCTTCATTCCATATTGGCAACTCTCGCGTATTCGAACTTCTCTAGGTTCACATGTCTGCAAGGGCGCCGATCCCGGGGGGGGGGCGCTTTGGGAGCCCTGGCCCCCCCAAAGTTGAAGTTGTCTTCCCTAATGGGGGGGGGAAATGATAAGCTGAAGTCGGTTCTCCTATTTCTACAGTAGATGGTCATTCGTTTTCCCCTTCTACTAAGCTTATCTCCCTTTGGAAAATCTATTTCATTGATAAATTCCTCCCTGAAACTTGTGTGCTACAGTACTTATATAAATTACATCACTTATAATACCCCTCGACTAGCTAAAGGAGTTAATTCGTGCATTGCTTGTGTTGTTTCTGGAGTTCCGTGCATAACATCGATAAAGACCATTCAGTAAAAAAAAGAAAAGAAAAATGAAAACTTATTTTCTGTCGTTTATTCCTCGGAACGTCAAGATCGCGTCAAAAATGACCCATACAGTAAAATATTATTTTTGTCCATTAGTCATCAAATGGAAGAGTGAAATTCTGTGTAATCCGCATACTGCCAGCAATCTAATCGCTTCATTTGCAAGAATCAGAATACAACAGATACGGCGTGCTTTACATGTCAGAGGAAGGTAGTTTGATTCTGATAGTTTTATATGTCGTACTTTACATGTGTAAATAAGTAAGAGACTCATGGTACCTTTATTTTTGTGCAGGCATGAAAATGGTTGCAAAGTTAATATGATGTATTAGTTTTTTTCTGTATGTTTCATTATTTTGTAGTATCTACTTGAAAAAATAAAATACAATAAATAAATACAATACAATGTAATAAATACTATACAATGAATACACCCATACTCTAAAATACCTTGATTTTGAACAAGTACTTTATTTCATACGAGAAATATACATGCGTCGAAAATCTTGGCGTTCCGTGAGATGAAATTATCTTGACGTTTTGCGGGTTAAGGATCATTCATCGTGATTTTGTCATATACAAACATAATTTAAGAAAAATAAATATATACAAGAAAAATGAGCTACAAGAACTCACACAAAAGTAGGAGTGGACTTGCACTTGGAAACATATCCTTCAATCTGCTGTTTGGATGCAATTATTGTTTGCCATTAATACCGTAATTTTGAGTTTCTGATACAACTTATAGATAGGGAAACTATATACAGCGGGAAAAAAAGTATTTGGATAAGTTCGACAAAGAGGAAATCAGACTATCACACGTGAAACATGGACCATTTCGAAATCTCTTGCCCTTTTATGATAATTTGGATACCTTAGATAAAATACTTACGACACCTGGAAGGCAACAGGCAACGAAAGAGTGACGACTACGTATATTCATCGCAAAAAACAGTATTTGGACAACCCAATACTACTCTCGAAATAAATGTTCTAGGTATCCTTTTGTGTACAAAAGCAGTCTACTTAGTGTATTGAAGCAATCCACACCGCTTGAGGCAAGCCAAGCTTGTTGGAAAGTCATGTTTTACTGTTGGATACATCATGATGAAACGTAAAACAGCAATTATTGCGGAATAGAATCAGTTCTGGCCAACCAAGAAAACTAACTGCCCGGAATGAAACTTACATTCTTCTTCTGTTAACAATACTCAATGAATTAGTACTAAAGATTTGGCTACTTCACAAGCCTAGAATATTTAAGTTAATGTTAGTAATTCATTGAACAACCCAAAATTCTTTGAAACAATTGGGATTTGGAAGATGTGTATCCAGGGTATGAATAGTGGCCACTCCATTAGTAATTACACAACCTCAAATCTTAACAGACCCTCCAACATTTTTATCAGTTAAAACCATGCCTTGCTTTCTGAAAGCTTCATTCTTCTTTCGCCACACGTCCTGCCTGATATCCATCACTACAGTACAAGTTTATCTTAGTCTCATCCTAGATTTTTTTTTTTTTTCAAAATTTCCAGGCACTCATATTGATATTTCTTGGAAAATTAGAACTTCTTCTTTCTGCTTTTTTCTGATATGTATGTTTTGTTTCTGATTACACATCTTCTGAATCCCATTTTTTTTGTTCACATCTACACATCTGTAACATTAACTCGCATATCCTAGGCAAGTGAAGTACTAAATCTTTAGCACTAATTCTTTGAGTTTTGTTCACAGAATGAAGAATGTAGGTTTCATTTCGGGCAGCTAGTTTCCTTAATTGACCAGAACGAATCCCCAATAATTATTCTGTTTTATGTTTCTTTATGATGTATCCAACGCTAGAGCATGGTACTCCAACAAGCTTGGCTATGTCTCAGTACTTTTTACCATCCGCACGTAATTTGAAATTAATAAGTGAGCAGTTCCAGTGTTGTTCAACTCAATTTGTTCCCCATGCTGTTTCTTCATGCCTGATACGATACACCATGCAGAGTGCTCTTGTACACAAAAGGATTCCTAGAACATTTATTTCGAGAAAAGTAGGGGTTGTCCAAATACATTTTTTGCCATGAATTTACGTAGTTATCACTGTTTCGTTGCCTGTTACCTTGCATGTGTATCAAGTACTAGTTATTTCTATACCATTCTATCTAAGGTATCCAAATTATCATAAAAGGGCAAGAGATTTCGAATTGTGCCACGTTTTGCGTTTGATACAGCCTGTTTTTCCTCTTTGTTGAACTTGTCTAAATATTTTTTTTCTCACTGTGGATGAGACAGAAGCTTCTTGAACCATGCCTGTTGAGATCGAGAACCGAGAATTAAAATATGTATATATATATATATATTTGTTCAATAAAGCAGTAGCGCAGCGGAAGGGTGAGCCGGACAGGAAGAAAACCAGATTTGGGAAAGCTGAATAACTCCTCTGCATATACATTAGTTTCTGTTATTTCCTAAGTTTATTTTCTAGTAACAGCAGAAACTTGGTTCTTATTAATTAGAACATAATATGCTTTAGTGAATTTTTAAACGTTATACAAACGAAGAATATATTCTATCCTGGTTGGAAGGCCCAATGGAAAGAGGCCATTGGGAAGACCGAGACGTCGTTGGGAGGACAATATTAGAAGAGATCTTCGAGAAGTAGGTGTTCGTGATGAAAACTGGCTTGATACTGCCCAGGATAGAATCCAATGGCGAACGTTTGTTACTGCGGCGATGAACTTGCGAGTTCCATAAGCCATAGAGTTAGTTAGTTAGTTAGTTATACAAACATTGTTAAATTATGTAATAGCTGGGACTGGAGAAGCATTCATAATGATTACATGTATACTGTTATATGTGTTTTTTTAATTGATATACAATATTTGGCAAAATCTGAATTGGATTTCTGTCATATGTGCTTTCTTAGACCCTCATCTGGAAACAAAAAAATATCTGAATGAGCCCCCGCAAAGTTACAGAGAAATCGGCGCCCTTGCATGTCTGCCTTTAAACACATTTTACTCAGGCTGGAATAGAATGAGTATGGATGGGAAGATATTCGGCGAGGGCCTAGTTTGAATGTACGTACCATTCCGGTAGTATGAGGAAAAATACCTGGGAAACCTCGATTAGGACGGATAGAAGATAGGAGCTTCGACATGCAAAGCCACAAGCTCTTTACTAACTGCCATAACCGCCAAGAAGTTATGAGATCTGAAACGTCGGGTTTGAATCATTGCTGGGGAATGGATGTTTGTGCATTTTAAAAACATTCCACTCATATAATCGAGACGGGACGAAGTCAATAGGTATTTAGTACTATTATTATTATTATTAGGATCTACTACTACTACTGCCAATAATAATAATAATAATAAGTAGTAGTAGTAGTAGCAGTACTGAAAGGAAATAAATTAATGCTTGTACGACATTAATTTGTCCACACAGCAACTCTGTACCCGACGTCTTAATGGATGTTTTTACGTGAAGAAAGAGTTTCCATTTTTTTTTCAGTTCCTTTTAATTCCCCATTAAATACGATATGAATTACGGAAATTTATAAATAAATTACGAATATAAATCAAGATTAAAATTTTCGGGAATTTTTTTGAGTACCGGTATTTTAATATCTTACTTTCAATTGAGTTGAATTGAATTTATTGAAGATAGCCTTCAGGTATCTAAAACTTGGGTCGTCTTATTTTTCATGTTTTTTATATCCTTTCAGGCTTCAGCAGCAAGGCTGTGAAGCCTTATATGTCCCAGCTCGGTCCGTCTGTCGACAACTTTCAACTCAGGAACTTTTAGACCTATAGCAAGATCATTGAGGTGTCGTTGGAAAGGTCTCGACGAGACTGGGCTTCACCTCACTTGTTTCTTTATATAATTCTTAAAATTAGTATGTTTTGGAAAGAAATATTTTCCATATTCATTTACACATTGCCTCCAAAAAAGTAAAAATAATAATATATGAATAAAGCCCCTCGTACACGATTCAATAAACGTTGAATCAAATTCTTGAACAAGCAGTTGGATGAGTGCGTACACGATCCAACTGGAATAATCAAAGAGTTGTATCAAACTAGTGTTGAAAGTATTTGGCTGAAGCTCGTACACAATTCGATAAGTTAGGCGGAAGTGTAGAAACGCTAATTTATGAAAACATAGTTTTGAATCGTGGAAATGTGAAAAGAAAATGTAGCAAAACATGAAGAAGCGAAAGGTATGAGTCAATTTGCTCCTTCTTCGTTGAAGGCGGGCACATGGAGTGAATGTTAAACATGATGTCCATCACGTGTAATAAAAAAATCATCACCTTACTTTAACTGCTGTGGTTCCGTAGTTGATGGTGCCTCGAGCATAGACTTTGTATTGCTTTATTCAAAACTCTATTTCATTAAATACGCACTCCAGTTGATCAAGATAGTGCCATGCAGAGGAATACTTCGAGTTACGAATGACACATTTTGCCACAAAAACACGGACAGTATCTCAGGCGAGTGATAGCGGGCGAAGAGGGGTTAGTTAAAGTCAGGTTCAGTATTTTTTTTTTAATTATACGCGATGAACATCATTTTCCTGCACCCTTCGCCCTAAACTGCAAGAATATAGTTCCCACTTTACAGTAATAGTTATTTACTACTTTTAACTCTAATCTTGCTTCCAAGTCACACAAATATCTAATTCCAACCTAAATTTTTTGCAAAGAGCACCACTACCTTCGGAACTGCACCCACTTTAACTAACCAGTCTTCGCCCAACGATATTATATCAGCAGTTATTGTAGCAAAAGATGTTATTCATAACACTGACACTATTTAGTATTTCTCCACAAGGCGTCATAATTGCATGTACTGAGTACATATTTACGTAAATAATTATGAATATGACTGTTCGTTACTCTTTGAGTTGATAGTCATCGGTAGATGATTATCAAAGTGCCTGTATGAAATATCTGCAACAAAATAAATGGTATAAAGCAAAACATACGGCAAAATATGGCACAATGGCTGGCTGCCTTATAACCTCCACCGCAGCCAGTACCACCCTTTTTTCCACAACACCTTCCAATCACTTCCGTGTACCGGTATATCAGGACATCTCTAGAGGACTATAATAGGAATATTTGTTTTGTGTCATTTATTTTTTATGTATAAACATTTCTTTGAGATTGTTTGTGGGTTAGGGACAAGTGCGTGCACGGAGAATACATACACAAAGTTACTTGGATAAACTTTATGATCGGGAAATTCCGCCAGCTATTGAGCCATACGTACGCTCTATACAACTCACTATCTTGCCACAGAACAAACTTGGTGGGATAAATTTATTTGCGTTCAGTAGACCAGGCACATGCAGATTGTAGGGATGCGGAAGAATGTTAATGGCGTTACGTCGTGTTATAATTTGCTACAAAAATCGTAGACACAATGTCAAGTGAGCAAGGATGGTTTAAAGAAGCTTAGATTCTTTTCATTATACGCGATGTACGGTTTAATGTGCTCGCTCACCAACGAGGAAGCAGTCAAGTAGTCCCAAGTACTTTTCGCTACTTCACTCTAATTTAACATATCCATATGACTCGAAACTTTGTTCTAGTTTAAGTTTCAACACTTCCGCACACGTTGGAAAATGTTACATTTTTTGCGGGTCGTAAAGTAAAGTGTACCCAGATACTTTTCTGTTTAGCAGCTTTGAACTTCCGACATATAGTAAATAAAAGCTCGGGCTTTCCACATAAATTATGAACAATTAAATGTCAATTGAAAGATTGACATCCTACTGCTTCAAAATAGAATACTATTCTTTATTGGGAATTTTAGCAAAGACTAAACCTATTATTTAGTCTATGATTATAGTAGTCCCTATATCAATCTCTACTGCAATAGTGATTGTACAAACACTACGGAAGAAACATCAGGTACACTTTACCTTCACAAAATGCGATATAATTTTCTGTAGAACTGGTTTATTTAAATTTTCTGTAATCTTTATTTCAAATCATGAAAATACAATATAACTACTCCATGTAGACATTTTAATTTTCAGCGCTTCTAAATCACAGTAGTCACGTGTTCAAGCCACAACGAGTGTGATTGGTAGATCACTGCGTTGAATTCAAGAATAATAGGACAGGTTCTAAATAGGGTTTATTCGATGAGAAGACTTGAATTCAAGAGATTTCCTTCTTAGTGTCCGTAATTCGTGACGTCATTTTGATCCAATTCTTTGTTCAACGATTTGTTCGAGTTTTATTGAATGGTGTACGAGGGGCTGTATACGACCGCTCTGACCGTCTGTCGACAACTTTCAACTCAGGAACTACTAGAGGTAGGAAGGTGGTGGAGGTATCGTTGAAAACGTCTCGACGCATTATTTCCAACTGAACATTAATCATCCAACTAGCATGTTCACTGCTGAGGTTTGGCGGTAGCTTGTGGGCACAGTCCCTCCATATCACTTTTTTATGAGATTTCTTTCAACTTTTCACATAAAATACACGAGCCTTGCTCAAGATTCCAGGGATATTTCAAATAATTATTACACAATTAAGAGTATAAATCAAATTTTGAATCTGCAAACTGTTTAATCATAATTTTATTATTTTTATTGCGTCGTGATACGGTTAGAATTTAGTTTTTCAGGCTTTTAGGCAAATTTGGTTCAGGCCGGATGAAGGGATGATTGGTGAAATGAAGAAAGTGGGAGGGAACGGAATATCCCCGAGGAAACCCACTCACACGGTGTTTGTCCACCACAAAGCCCACTTGGTACGAGCAGGGGTTTGAACTGACGGCCCCATGCACCAAAGGTGAGCGCTCTAACCATTGAGCATCCGCGACTCTTCGATTCGGTTAATCCGGAAATTTGGTTTTGCGATTCGATTAATCGAGACTCTTGTGTACCGTCTAGGAACTTAAAAAATGTGTAGATTCTGAAATTAATTTAATTTACTGTTACCTAAAACAAACTTTAATAAGTACTGAAAATTCGAATTTACTTAGAAAAATTTTTGAATCAACCTCAGAGACAGTGCTTATTACGTTACATTTCTTAATTAAAGATATATTTATCGATTTGAAAACTTTGACGGTGTACGGGTCATAAACGGAAATTCGAATCAGGATTCGCAGTTTGCCTTTTCTGTCTGTCTGTATCTATCTATCTATCTACCTACCTATCTATCAGTGTGTGTTTGTCTGTATCTGTCTATCTATCAGTGTGTGCGTCTGTCATTTTCTCTGTCTCTCTTCTATCTTCCATATGGAAAATCTACAGAAACCCAATATTCCAATAACCTGAATAGATGTATTATTCTTTTTCGCTTTGCTTTTTTTTTGAGAGGGATGGGGGAACATTTAAGACCATAAAGGCTGTAAACATAGGGATGAAAACGGATCAGAAGATGATGCAGGGTCCAGCGAAAAATCCACTTAGTTCTAAGAAAGACTTATGAACATTTCTGCATGACTCATCTAGCTATGGTAGTTGCTTTGTATTCTCTTTCTGTATTTCCCTAATTTTTTTATACCACTCTTTTTTTTTCACATGGAGATGAAGGAAATGTCATAAAAATGAGAAGGGAAACAAATAGAACAGTCATCTACTTAATGCTGTCAGTAGAAAGGACATCAGAGGGACTCTTATATTTGACAAAGACGGTGAGAGATGCTAATGCTAAAATCTAACATTCTTTCCCTAAAAGAATAATTCTGGCTCAGATGAAATCTCTTTTTCTTTGCTACCCTTGACTTAAGTACTTTTCTTCTTTTTCCCAGAATTATAATGGTAAATTGCAACGAAAAAAAAATGTAGAAGTGACGTAATCGTTAACATGGTATAACCTATTCTCTACTGTCAAACATATGCCCTTCGGGCCAGATGCTTGATGTCTATTTTTTTCCTAACAGCCTCAACAATCCCTCTGCGCCAATCTATCCCTCTTTCGAGAACGAAAGCTGTCCAAGAATACACTTTTTTTCCTGTCCAATATTTCTCCCTTTTATTTCACATGTTCTTTAGTAGATTCTTTATTCCTTTTCTCCCTGCATCCCCCAACCAACTATCTAACTCAGTCTCCCTCAGCATCTCGACAATATTCCAATTATCGTGAGAGGAGAAACGCATTAAAAGACACCCTACTGGTCTCTTCGCCTCGATTGAGGGTCAGCCATCACTCCAATCTAACTTACGAAGATTTCTGGGATTCTTTTTCTTTGTCGAGCGTAATCACTCAAGCACGAAAAACTGCATGATTTCCACCTTTTAGGATATTGTACCTATGAACTCTTTAGAGGATTGAGTACATCTTTTCCCTTCACGTGAACACAAACATGAAACTTACACATTGTCTTTCTGTTTGTCTATCAAGCTGCCTATCTATAAATCTATCTGTCTATCTATTTAGCTCAAATAGAAAGTTTTATATTTCATTTTCTAAGACAGCATACGAAACAGTATTTAGTGAAAAGTGGCACTCGAAGATGATACTACAATTCCTTTACATTTTAAAATATCTTAGTTCTGTGCACATAATGTGTGCAAGATCTGTCGGAAGTATGTCAAACCTATCTAGAAAGCTAGTGCGCTCTTTTTTCATGCGTGTGTCCACGGACTCAATTCCTGCCGGGATTTATTGAACGGAATGGTTAGGAGGCCATGAACTGAAAACTGTAGGTCCCGTCTTTAGAACTCCACTGGCTCAATTAGGACTTTAACATCAGTTCAATCGAATTTGTGGTGGACTTCTTTTTTTTTTAACACGATTCCTTCCTATACACAGTTCGTGCCCTTGTTCATTTTGACATCAAATTTCTCCAACATCTAAAGAGACGCGTTTAGTGTGTTCTTCATAGCTTAGTTGGTTAAAGTAATTTGGTATCATCTATACGACCAAGGTTCTATTCTCCCTCCGGCGAAAAAAAAAATCTGTTTTCCATGGCTATCAGTATTGTATAACTTATAAAGACAAATTTGTTCACATCATCCCACCTTCAAATTCTACATAAGTAATCCAACCTTGGCTCATTTAAGGTATGAATTAGATTACAATCAACAACAAAAGTTTTTTTTTTTTCCTTTTGTAAAATTTCTTTGGCGTATAAATTTGGAAAGGTTAGATTGATTTCAGTATGGTTTTCAGTAAATAAAAGAGAGGGTAAATTTATGTCTATATCCAAGTTATTCGAAGAAGGAAATTTTACCAAAGGGAAAGAACTTTTGTCGCTGGCTGTACAATAATATACTTTTATTTTCTACAGTGTAACAGTCAAGAAACTACCAAAATATTTATTACAAATAATTCATGTATTGTGATTTTTTTTGTGTGTTGGAAAACAGAAACGTATAATACAATCGTTAATGTTCGTTTCGTGTTCATAATTAGCTGCAAAGATTTTAGATAACCCATCATGCAAATCATATGTGAATCATGTAGGCAAAGATATTAACTTCGTGCCACTAAAGATTTGGGAAATATTTCTATAATATCAATTGATAAATTTATGAATACAAATTTGTTCAAATAAGGATAACTTAATTTTTCCTTCAATTGTAATATAAAACGCAAAACTTTCTAGTACAGTTTGTAAAATTTATTTAGAAGAAAAGCATCATATTTCGTTCAAAAAGATTATAAGTAAAATTCCCTCAATTCGTATTATTTTACACTCTTTCACCACCTAGTGGACATTGTTTAAGATTGTGTCTATGACTAGAAATTACGTATTCTATAATGCTTCTATCTAATCTAAATTTAGGAGCCCATCAAAGGACTGTCTTTTTTTATTATTTTCTCCTGGCCCAGTCGTTAACCACCATCAAGACATAAAGATAAATTACCATGTTTCCAATACAGACTATAGAGTACGGACGTACCATTCTTGAAGCAATTGAATCTTGAGCTCAGATGACAATGTTCTAACATACGTGTAGTACAACAATGTCACGAAGAGAAGTTGCAGCTGTAAATCTCACATTGTTGTGTGTGAACATTGTTAGCGAAGTGAAATTGAAGTAAACAGTAAGAATGCAAGTACCAATATGCCCAATATCACAGAAGTACAGATATAACATAGCCTAAGAGCCTTAAGAAAAGAGATGAAGGCTTGAAACGGGCAAAGCAAATTCTGATAAAATAAAGCCTCAATATGTAGGGGTACTAGAGGTCGCTGAACCCAAATTTGATATCAGTTTCTCTTTCCTTGGTTTGGTTGAGGCACTAGCCAGGACTAGAATTGGGCCTCAGGTGACCAACAGATCGTATCAGCTCAAGATGTTTATTATCCGCCTGTGTTATCACCTATCGATAATAGCTATCCGCTACTATTATAAAGTAATATATTGATCAGAATGTTCAGTGTGTTGTAGGTAGTTAGTGGTCCCACAAGAAGTGTCGTGCCAGTTTAATCAACTATTTGTAAATTAGAGCTTCTTCGGAATGCTCATAACAAAATTTGTTAACACAATTTTGGCACCTACTAAAAAGAAATAAGGAATTAGCAACAACTTATTTTGCGATAGATCATTTTGGCGTCAAAAAAAGTCTTCCTTTCTTTTTCTGGCTCCACTTAAAAGTAAAAATATGTTATATCGTAAAGAAGTGAATACGAAAAAACCCTTTTCTAGTGCAATTTTAAAGAGACAGTTCTTTTGAAGTTCCACCATCTTGGATTTCAGAATTTAAGATATAATGACTTTAGATTCGTACTCAGCGTTCTTTGAAACTTACAGAGAAGAAACTTCATGAAAATCGAAAGATTCTTTAAAATAAAGGCTATCGAAAATTTGAATTGAAAGCTGGCGAATTTTTACTTCATAAAGTCAGAGCCTTATGGAAACCCCAAATATGGCTCAACCAAGAAAAGGGTGATAAAGGATGCAGGAAGGAGTTGACCAGGGCTTAAGTTGTAGGTTTTACTCATGTAACTGAGGGGAAACGTTCAGAAAAACTTCAGTCAAGATAATCGGACTCTGAGTCGAAGCCAGGACTTCTCGAAAGTTAAGCCAACGCTCTACCGACTGAGCTACCACTCTTCGTATTTATCAACTCAACTAGCAAATAAAATGAATGTTCTTACATTTTGGGACCGCTATCACAGCAACACTCACTCCAACTTCCACTGCTTATATCACTGCCACCGCTGCACTGCTACTGTAGTCAGACCTCGTATATTTTCATTTTTATTATTAGTATTAGTTCATTATTTGTATTAGTTTTAAGAATCCGAACAATAAATGGTGATGAAGTAATTCTAGGACCCGAACTCGATTCAAGGCATCAAGCATCAGGATGAGCAATAAACAATCATTCTATTCCCAGACGCTTCGAATATTGCAATCATAACAGGAAGTAAAGCAATCGAATATTGGCGTCCCCCGTGAATGAGTGGTAACGCTCGCTGCTTTGTAATTAAGGGATCCTGGGTTCGATTCCCGGTGAGGTCACAAGTGGTTCGGAGCCCACGTTAAACTGTAGGTACCATCCTTAGAAGCTTACCAGCTTATTTAGGACGTTAATAACAAACAATTCAATCAATCAATCGAATATTGGTTATTTTAACACGAAAGAACATATGTTAATGATAAGAACTTGATTCTCTCCACCTGCAAGTCGAAAGACCTGAGAATCAGACATTATTGAAGTTTACACAGGAAATCAAGCGATAGTAACCAAATGTACGTATTGATTTATTATCACGCCCGCAGAGCGAAATTTCATTAGAGTGTTAGCACTTGTACAAGAGTTGAGAGTGGAATAAGTTTCATCATTCCACACAAATATGAGCCATAGTCGATAATAAGCAATATTTAATCACCTACGAATGTTCCATTTACATCGGATATATGTGTTATGTCATCTAGATCAAAATATGATCGAGAACCTCTTCATTGCACAACTTTCATAACCTTTTTTTTTCTCAACGCGGATCCAATAATTCCAATAAATACCTTTATACACAAATCCACCCTCTCTCAGTTTTTATCCCAGTCTTATTCTGACATCCTGTGTTCGACAAGAGCAATTCGTAGTTGACCGAACCGAGTTCTTTGTGAGAAGCTATTCTCGTTTGACATCTACGTAGACTCTGCCAGAAATCCGATATTTCTGAGTTAGTGAAATTCTTTTTAAGAATAATTGAACTTATAGTTTACTGAAGGTCACTTCAGTCATTCGTGGCGACGGGTTAATTAGAACTAGGACTGTGCGATATTTCGATATATCGATCGATCGATCGATCAAAATTTCGATATTTTATAAATATCGAAATAGATATATCGATACTTCGATATTTCGATACTTCGATATTTCAATATTTTTCGATATTTCGATACTTCGATATTTTATATTTCAATACTTCGATATTTTTCGATACTTCGATATTTTTTATTTCGATATTTTTCGACACTTTGATATTTCGATACTTCGATATTTCGATACTTCGATATTTTTCGATATTTTGATATCATCGATCGATATATATTCAAACCTTCGATATTCGATATATCGATCGATTTTCGATATTTGATCGATATCGTATTTCGATATTCAAAACCGGATATCGCACAGCCCTAATTAGAACATCTATTCAATGACTCTTTGTGTTGTACTCTGCCGTCAGTAATGGTCTACGAACTTAATGCAACTTTGACTCTGTGCATACGGTATTTAGTGAACATTCTCTTTATTTTTAAACCCAACTCACATCGCATCCAGGTCTCCATATTGAACACCTTAACTTTACATCTCAGGTGAGTTGGCACCTTTGATTCGATTGATGTTATGAAGGGAACTGCAATAATAAAAAGGTCAGACATTAATTGTAAGATCGGGCTTCTTGCCAGCTTGTTCACGGCCTAGAAATGCAGTGTCACCACGAAAAGTACTTGTAATTTTGTGAACAACCTCTTGCATGCCTAGAATTGCGATTGTCAACAGAGATTTTAATTGCTGCCGTAGCTCAGTCCAAATCTGACAGCTGGGCTGTGTAACGAAGGAACTAGCTCTCAATTCCTCCCGTTGAGAGATAGTCTCCACTACTATAGCTTCTTCTCATTTTACCACTACACCTTCTTTTACTGCTGCTGCTACTACTACTACCACTCCTATGATAGTACACGTACTATTACTGCTACTGCCTCCACCACTTTAACCGATCTTAAACGTTGAGAGTAATCCCTTCTATCGTCACTCGAAATTTAGTTGCAATCAGTTCTTACGTTTCTGCGTGAGATCACTTGATTTTTACCTTTATTGATTACACATCATTTATCGGATTTTCTTGTTTTCTATGAAAAGAAATATTCTCCTAGACTTTTCTCAAGGTAATTTCATCAACAAAGTTTCTCCACCGTATTTTATGGATACATTTTCTGGCGGTCCTTTTCTGTTTTAATTTTTTTTTCTTCAAACAAATGAACGGAAAGAAACATCTATGTATTCTTTCCTGTTTGTATAGATTTTCTTTTTTATGTTTTTGTTATATTTTGCTTTCACTTTTCATTTCTCTTCTTCACAAAAAAAAAATCGCACTTGATGAAACCTCTTTACATCTTCACATCTCCAAACCCAAGAAAAATGCCATCAGAATTGCTTATTGTAGTTGCGTGATAGTAAATTGCTGAAATGGAAAAAGTCTGTGGCGCTTAATGAAAAATTTGAATAATGAATGAAAACCAAAATATCCCACAGACGACGGTACAATCAGATGGTTTCGTTTTTTTTTTTTTTTCGTTTTCATCTTTTATTTTCTACTTTTTCTTCTTTTGAGCAAAAGATTCTTCTTCTCCCTTTCATCCAGCAGCAGCTTCGGAGAAAGATTAAATGAGAGAAATGGCAAAGAGACTGCGAAGAGGAAGAAAGAGGAATAATATTTCTCTTTTCTTCTTTTTTCTCAAGTCTCTTCTGCTTTCATTTTTCGATTCTTCTTCATTTTAAACTCTCTTTTTTTTTGTTCTTCTTACGTTTATTTTAATATGGAGCTTCGTGCATATGAATGTTATGTGTTTTGTGGAGATGGAAATTAAATG
>JAGDQP010015765.1:2035-41959 GCA_022664845.1 Lepisma saccharinum
ACATACATAGCAGGAAGGAATATCAAATTCGCGAGCGCTCAAAGTGGCGGTTTTCTTATTAGAACGTTGGCTTTATATTCGAAAGGGTTTTCCTCAGTCATACCATGCTGACGAGATAGTACCTCAAAACTAGGTCCTGACCTACTACGTCTATCTTCTTCCCATCTTGTCCTGTACCATACGTACGCCAAAGAATGATGCAATTCACCTAACATGACTTCGCTTTACAAATAACTCGTTCTCGACCGTGATTCAAAGTAGAGACAGCAGTTCCACCAATCCCCACAAAGAAAATCGCGGATTTCGAGGCAAGCAGTTTTCTGATCCATTCAGATCGGTTCCAGTATTTTAGTTGTTCTCTGTAAACAATAGTATTACAATGGCACTTTCATAAAACTAAACAATGCGCACGAAGAAACTTGACATTTTAACCTTGATTGAAGGTTTCACTGTTAAGCTGAATAAACCAGCTAAAATTGCGCCCACTTCGTGGCACTACTAAAATTATCAATAAGATTTCAATTTAATGGTACGGGGACGTATGCCCTATTTCTGCATATCTGGATCCACAAAGGCACATTTTGCACACACATGAAACGTCACAACTGTAGTAGAGAAATGTTAAATACTTCAATGGGCGTTGGTCGACGTATTTCGCAAGCATAAAAGCCGGCAAAAATCGAGCGTGGCTCACAAACACACTGCTAAACGAAAGAAACACCTCCACAGGAAGATGTCAAACAAAAGGATTACACACTCACATCACAAAAATGTTGCAAATTTACAAAGTGAATGAATACACAAAACTACTTGGTAATTGATGTAAGTAGAAACAAAGTTCACCCTTCCGCCTACGCTGCTGCCTACCTGTTATCTCTTCAGGGCACACAAGAGGAGTGAGAGTTTCAGACCGCGACGCGCACTAATTCTAGGTTCCCACCTCCTGACGTCATAGACTGCTGGCCAGTTCAACCAATGAAATCACTGGGAATTTACATCGGCTACGAATAAAAAAGAACAAAAGGCCAACTTGCGAACTGAAAGAGGAACTAAGGAAGGGGTGAAAGTAATGGCGTTGGTTGGTTGATAGCACACAGGAATTCGACAAGCCTTAGTTGGATCCTGCTTCCCAGGCAATGTCTGCAGCTAAACGACGGAAATACGGTTTCAGAAATAGAGTTCAGCCGCGGACAAAGTCAAGGATATTAGACTTACTGTTACTCTCGAGTGTCAATTTCTCGCACCTACCGACCTTGGAAAGAAAATTAAACATGGCACTAAAAGACGACGTAATATACAATACAGCATCTTCATATTTGGATAATTCCATACCAAATCAACCAATAAAAAAATAATTTTCGACCAATAAAAAACGTGTGATATTTGGTAATTGTTTTCTATGCATCAATGTGATCAAAAATACAAAATTTCATGTTTTTGTCACTTTCGGTTTTTGAGTTATAAAATTGTTAAAAAAAAATAATCTCAAAAACTATTTGTTCTAGATAGCTCACTTGCACCATTCGTTTCAGAATTTTCTTAAGCGTCGTACCTTGCAATACTAAATAAAAAAAATACGAGACTTCACTTTATTAGACCAATCTTTATATTTAAAGAAAAAAAAACTTGCTTTTGAAAAACTCAAATTCGATTTTTTCTTAATTATTAGAACGAATGTGCAAAATTTCTTGATATTTCAATGGGATCATGTTGATATTTTTTCAACAGAAGTACACAGACACTAAGTCTTATGCATAACGTGTATAATTAGCTTAAACGTCAATACGCATAATGACTCTTTGCAATGTAAATTTAATTGTTTATAATGTGATACAGTACCTTCATTTCAGTTCTAATGCAGAACAAACCGAGCCGCCATAGCTTATTGATAGAACAATGTTGTAGCATTCGGGAGGTCGTGGGTTCGATCCCAGCGGCCGACCATACTGTCTGAGGTTTTTCCAGTGATTTTCCTTAGTTGCGCTAGGCAAATGTCGAGATGATACCTTCAACATGATTATTATTATTATTATTATAAAGTAGCAAATGTGGTATGTTTATTAGCCTGCTACAATAGAACTGAAATGAAGATATTCTACGTCACATTTTAACTAGTTAAATTTACTTTGCTAAAAGCCATTATGCGTACTGTCGTTTAAGCTAACTATAGGGGAGATTGGAACATTTGAACACTTGTTGGGCACATTTACTGTTTCTTCCTCTCACTCAGAGAATTAGTTCAGAGAAATATATAACATATGTATGGGGACATTTACAGCCCGCCGAGGAAAATTATGTACTTTATTGTCACCTTAAAGCAAGGACAAAAACTGGGAGGATATCGTTCAAAGGTGCCCCCTAGGGGGTAGATTTGAACAAGAGTTGGGTAGCTTTGAACTTGACTGAGGCAATTTTTGAATACATCCTTAATTTTATTACAAAAACATTTATTTTCTTAGTAAATGCTTCTAAATACAAATACAGAAGCAGAAGAAAGTGAACTAAGATTTTGCTAGTCATACAAAGAATATAAACAAGGCAGTTGTAAATAAATGTTAAACTTGCTTGGTTGTTTCTTTATTGGTGTTATGAGGATTGCATAACCATTGGTGTTCCATGAACTTTGAACTCGTAGAAATTTTGTAAAAGACCTTACACATAGCCTAATTGAAATGCTCGAAACACTCTTCATAATATAAACTTGTTGCAAAATATCTTTTATTCTCAACGGTAAGTTTTAGCTATAGGGACATAAGTTGCTACCTTATTCAAATCTGACCCTTCTTTTTGTTCAAAGCAGCCCCGGTACGTCGAATTACGTACATTTGTTATTATGGGAGAGGGAGAACGATGATCAGCATACAACAAGGACAATTTAATACGTGAAGGAATGTACTTTCTTCGTAAGTTAACATGGAAGAATAAGCTACAGTTCTCTTCTCTCCAAAAGCTTACAATCTTGGAGATTATGTTTTACTTTGGCGCACACAAGTGCCGTACTTCACCAGGTAACGCACACAAATGGCGAAAAACAATTGACAGCTGTGCGGCATAGTGTTTTCGCACTTTATAAATGTTGGAGAAAAGAAATTTCGTGTTATTAATTAAAAGTTATTACCAATGTTCTAAGGTACGCCCGTTCAAATGTACCAGTGACGACTCATGGTCTGAACCTTGGGTAGTACACAAAATGTTACCTCATCTTTCGCATTGTTATTATTATTATTGAATAACAATAACACGCTCTAGGCAACACAACGACAACACCAGGCTGTAGGAACTTCCAGGAAATAAATTAATATACTTTTTTTTTTTTTAATGGCAGTGGGGACTCATGACACGACATTTAAGTACCGGTATACAAAACTGAAGCAAAATTTTATGTTTCAAACGAAACAAAATAGGATGCACAAGAATTTCTCTTTCTTGAAACAAGTGATTCAAGACAACTTTGGCATTCTCTATTGGAAAATGTTTTGTAGTTTGTAATATTTTGAAACTAACAAAGAATCATTTGATCTTGTTGAGAGTGGATAAGGCTTCCTTAATGGAAACTAATAACATGAAATAACTGATTGAATATTAATCTACTTTGTAGAATAGCAAGAAATAAAACATATCCAGCTTCCGTAATTCTGTGGTTACGTTCACGGACTTTAGATCGGCATTGGATAGGCAGACAGGTTCGATCCTTTCTGTCATCATACTGATTGACATTTTCTATGGCTTGTTTAAGCTTCACTAGGCGAATATGGGCATAGCACGTAGATTGCTACCTTCATCCTTCTCACTGAGTGCTCGCTAAAAGACATCATTCCACAGACATGTGACATATTTATGCCATATATGACTGGTTCATAAATGTAAGTTTAGAAAAGAGAGGAACATTGAGAAATTTTTGGGAAAAATCTTAAAATTATAGAAAAAATAAAGAATGAAAGCGTAATTTTAACAGTATGTTTCATCTATTGACTAATATCTTCTGACGAGGAAAGTAACAAATCAATTATTCTCATTCTTATAATCATCTCAGAAGCATTTGGAACAGAAATTGAAATTGTTCACGATTTGCACCAGATTAAAAGGTTCATATGCACGAGCCGTGCATTAATGTACTCTAACCTATTAAAACCGTGGTTGAACGTGGAATCGGACTCTGGGGCACGTCATTCCGAGGGATCCATCAGTCAAGCAGGGGAATACTGGGATGACCACTTGAATTAAGACTACGTACGTGGAACGACCGCCCGAATTAAGACTACGAACAGCCTCTAACAAATTCCTATTTTTCTTGTGACAAACTAAAGCCTTAAGATGCTGCGCATACCGTAAAATGGAAGTTTCCGTGAAACATTTCCTATTTTTCGTAGTTCGTGTGTGGTGCTATTACATTGAATTGAATTCATTTATGACCTTTTGTCATTAGAGTGGCTTAAGGCTGGGTAGGGTGGCGGAAAGGATGCGAAAAGGGGTCGGCCAGGTCATAAGTTGAAGATACCATCTCGCCATTTAGCTGGTGTGAAAGGAAAAACCCTCAGCCGGGATGGTCGGGTGCTGGATCAAACCAACGGCCTCCCGGAAGCGAAGCTAATATTCTATCAACTAATTTATGGTTACTCGGTGAGTGCTATTACATGTTTTGCCTACCTGTTTTAGAAAAGGTGTAAAATTGAAAATTATATAGCCTAGAGCTCTCGTACGTTTCTGAGTTTCTTCTACTTAATCAGAATTACATACTACTTGAATATGCACCGGATTGAGCTAAGAGAATCTTTACTCAGAATAGCCGGCAGGCTGATTTAAAGTAACGGGTACGTTTCAGAATACCAAAGCAAAAGAATCAAGAATTAGTATTCTTATTTTCGGACATTATTCCATAGAAATAATTCTAAGAAGCACTTTCGAGCAGATATAGACCCTATTTTATCCTAGACTTTTCAACTTGAAATACTCTTTCATTTAAAATTTAAAACGGCTGCCTTTCAATTGACCGTCAGAGAAAAGTACTTGCAAGAAATTATTCCTGAAGCAGGTAGTGGAAATTGTCCACATGGCGAGATGCGGGAATTCTACAAGGGCAAAGCAGCGACACTTCGTTTGCCCAAAATGTGCTAACATATAGAGTCTTATCAGGCAACGATTTTCCACGTAGCCTTCTGCAATCTCTTCACGCCCTGAGATACTCAAAAGTTCCTTAGCGTTCTCGGTTGGCAACCTGAAGGAAACGAAGCTGAAAGTAAGCGAACTGCAGGTTCCTGAGACGGATGGAACCACACAGTACATACTCTTTCTTTCTCTCTCTCTCTCTCTCTCTCTCTCTCTATGTGTGTGTGTTTGGGTCTAATGATTAAGTGAGCGTTCAGTGTGTTAAAAAATAAGAGTAAGAACCAAGGCGGTTTTCGACTAATTTTAATTATAAAAACATTAGAAGATAGTTTGTACAAATGGGCAAACATATGAACCGTCCCCCGCTGAAATGTACCTTCCTCTCCTCTACACGTTATGCATAAGTGGCTGTGTATTTCTATTAGAAAAAAAAAATAACAAGTTGCCATTGAAATAACACCATGAAATTTGGCACATATATTCAAATCAGAAGCACATTGAACATATATCTTTTTTTTTAATCGATTTTAAGTTTTCCAAAAAACAAATTTTGTTTTTGAAAATATAAAGATTGCTCTAATAAAGTCAAGTAATATATCAAATTACAGCTCTTGAAATTCTGAAAGGAATGGTGCAAGTTTGAGCTGTCTAGGACAAAAAAAAAATGAGTTTCAGGCTTTTATTGGTTTCAAAACGAGTCAAAAATTAGTTGACTTTTTATTTTTAACAATTTATAACTCAAAAAACAAAAGTGACAAAAACATGAAATATATACAAAAAAGTTTCGGATTTCTGAGACTTTAAGTTCCAGACCATTGGTTAATTTGATATGGAAACCCATTTGTCTCGTAGGCCATTAATCACAGCAAGCGGATTTCTGTTTATGTACAGTATGTAGATTGAGACAGGTGTGAATTTCCGTTTTCGCCAGGCCCACTTCTTGGAGAGGGATAATTAAAAAAATATTTTTACTGGAAGTTTATTAAGTTACTAATTTTGCTTTGTCCGGCGAGCGTTTTAAGAGTTCACAATCAGCATGGCGTATACCGGCACAATGCACATGATAGCTTGTTAGAAAGGCCAGGGCTGTTTAAAAGTTTAAAACGCCCTGGAAAGGCCTTTCAAATAGTAAACAAATGGACCTGATATCTCAATCTAGCAAATAAATAAATAAAAATAAAAAAGAGAGAAAGCACGTTCTTTTACTGTATCTTGTAACTAGCGAAAAATTAAAAAAAAGAATACCCTTTTGTTGTACTGTGCCATTATGGAAGAATAGTCTTAAAACCACAAGATATAAACTTATAAGCCTTCTTTTTTCTCCCTAAATTTCGTTGCTTTTCTTTCAAAGCAGCAATTTGTAATACTGCTAATGTCTCTAAGCAAGAATTACTTATATATATATATATAATTATCTTTTCGTGATCCACTCTAATCGATTTCCGAAAGTATAGTGACGCATGCGTCTCGCCATAGCCTAAATATAACCTTCTGAGCTGGAACGTATCCCCATCACAACAGGATAATGCAACATTCGAGAATGTTCCACACAATTCTGGACTTCCGTCTCCGGTCTCTAGAGCATTTTGGAACATTCATGAACATTCTCGAACATTCCGGAACAGGAAATCAGTAGTCTTATTCGTTCAATCCTCAGGATTTTCTAAGGCCGGATTTTCATGCGTGATATCGTTGCGTGCGTTAACCGATCTTCTTACGGTGAGTTTTCATGCCCACGTTTACCGCCAACGTTGCATAAGTCTTTTATGAGATCGGGAATTTTACCTTAAATTATAGTAATAACTATGATTTGTACAATGACCAATGGTAATAATATCTTAAACAACCAATGCTGAACATGGTACCCAATTTTTTTGGTCATACAGTGTACATATTAGCTGATTGAAGCAAATATTTTCATTATTTTACGCTTTCATTATATAATTACCTCTATATTCATTACATTACATTGAATTCAGTAGAAAATGAAGACGTTATACGTTAGAGACTTAGAAAACCTCAGTTAGGATGACCGGCACCAAGACTCGAACCTAGCTGTCTCCGATGTTTATTCTTTACCATTCCATTTATCCATTGCCTTTATGTTGTTTTCTAACCTTAATCATATGACATTAGATTAAATTTGGTAGAAATTATCGACAAGGATGCAGCAAAACCTCTGTCAAAACGACCTTTAGTCGGACTAGATCCTGTGTGCACCCTATGTAATCCAGTAGGCCAGCCAGTGCTTCGCTTACGTTTGCCATGTATAAGCCGTCTGAACACAAGCTATAAGGAACATATAGAGCAAAGACTTTCTCCCACTTTTCCCTTTTTTCCTTCTTACGTTTAAAGAAAAAAAGAGTCATCTGTTTTCTTCCATCATTTCCCACCAATCACTAAATTGTGTAATTAATTTATGTAGAGATACTTGCTTTTGTGAGAGGAAATGAGCCCCATTAACCTCTGAAATTGACGTTTTTGACCATTAACTTGACGACTTTGACACTTACCCACAGTTAAAAAAGTAACCTCTGATCCTTGAAGCACTGTTATGATTTTAAAACATAACCTTTTAACCCGTTAGGAGAGCTCTAAGATCATGGGAACGTAAAGTGTTTGCGCGAGCCGGAAGTCTGTGATCTCAGAGCTGAGGGAAAGAGTGGTGTTTTCTGACCAGACGTTTTAATTGATATGCAATAGGGAAAGGCTGTCCCATCTGTTGATGTTACCGCATGCACTAGCTGCCTTCTTTCATCTCTGCAGTGTTCCTCAGGATATCAAGACATGAGGAAAACTTGTGCTTTCATGCTACAAGACAAGGTAAGAAAGACATGCTTTCCATGTGAACTTTTGTTGAATAACCATACGGGAAGAAGGACATTAGTTCGAATCAGAGATGACTCCAACTTTATGTGCGAGATATCATATGATATATCGAAGATTTATTCTCTTACTTAGAGTAAATATATATAATCATATTTATCTTTCGATATGAATTATCTAGCGATAGTTATATACCGATTTTTAGATAAGAATATATCTATCTGTACATAACAGATAGCATTTTCGAACGATATTTTTATTTCGTGAGAGGATGAAACATGTGTAATTGGACAGCATGGGATGACAATATATCTGTACTTTGGTGTCCAAAATGTGTAACTCAAGGAAGTAAGAAGTGTTTACCATGGGTTGAAACCGATTATATGCAAAATCTATCCTAATATAATGTCCCTGAGATGTCAGCAATGTGTAATTGAAGTGTAGGCATGTCTCCTATGTCCTATTTGTGTACACGAACGAGATGGTATCTCATAAGAGAACAAAAACGTCAACACTTAGTGTTCCAGAGACGTGATTATTGTGCACATAGAAGTGTACTCTAAGTGCACATAGAAGTGTACAAACCATCTTAAGCCATATTATTAAGTTTTCATGGATATATATTGCTTCGAATGGCATGCAAAATTACGCGAGATGTTTTCCGACGCTGTTTTAAGCGGAATTTACCTTAAAATCGAGTGCTTGTTGCTTCGGATGACATACGAAACGTGCATAAGACGCATTCGACCCGCATTTTGAAAGCGAATTTAGCTTAATATCGGTTTTCTGGCTAGTTTTAATGTCTCAGATGTGAAATTAATCTGCAAAAGAAGTACGTAACTTGTGTTCAAGTCTGTTTTAATCAGAAAGAACTCCATTGAAACTGGAAAAGGATGAATTAAGGATGATCTAAAGCAACGATCTCCAACAAAAGATGGCAGCACTATCTCCGTATATGTCTAATGTATTTTCACTGCTACATGAAATTTCATTGCTGCTCCTACAAATTCAAGCTAGAGAGTTCCAACTTTCGGGGAAGAAATTTTATAACCAATTCAAGAGCATGATCGATGCTGAATTTTTATTTTCTTTTTTTTGTTCATTGTTGAAAGAGCTTCATTGTTACAGGTTTAGATATTCACAACAACAATGAAGCGATTTCAATAATGAAGGAAAACTAAACTAAAAAATTGGCATCGCTCATGCTGTTGAATTGGTTAACTTGCATGCCTGAAAGTTTGAACTCTCTAGGCTTGAATTTATAGGAGCAGGAAAGAAATTTAGTACAACGATAAGAATATATTAGACATATACGGAGACTGCGCTGCAATCTTTTGTTGGATATCGTTGCTTCAGATTATCCTTAAGCATTAATCTCCCACTTTTTAAGCTCGTATATAGCTATAGCTAACACGAAAGTGACATTTCACATCTAATTCAGTAGAAACGAATCTGACTTGCATTTTATAAAGTTTTTATCGAGGAAAGAATACATTTAAACAAAACCTACCACTAATAAGTGTCAAATTTAGTTCTATTGGATACGAAGGAGACACTTTAGCAGGCAGTTTATGTAGAAACCGTCTTTGAGGTGTCATGTAAAGCCGAAAATACAAGAATAACACCGTATTGAAGATTAGTTAATTCAAGAAAGAAGCAGATGGACATGAAAGTGACGGTACCTAGGTGAATGGTTGTTTGAATTTGACCATCCGGAATAAAATTTTGTTAATATCGCACATTGATATATGTATGTGAAGTAGAAGGAACGCTAATGAAACACGAAATGGACTGATTCGGCATGAAGAAGGGACATTTTTCCTTATATTTAGCAGGAAATAGACAAATGGACTCATACAACTGCATGTTGAATGGAGAAATCATCGTTTCCAGATCATAGTTGTTTTTATTTTACTGTTTTTTAGCAGTTAGCGAACTTCTTGGAAGCATAGGGAGTCAATATTTAAGAGGAAAAGTACTTGTAACACGTATTTGAAGGAGAAAGGACTGATTTATGTAAACCACACTGCTTCGGAAGACATGAGGGATAATAATGACATTTGAAATACTTTCAATTGATATTTAACTAGAATCTAGTATTTGAATTCAAATTTCATGAATATGGAACGATTTGTATACAAGTTTCGGTGGCAAGACTTCTTGGATAAGATGACTTCCAGTATTTGAACTATGTCGAACACATATTTGAAGTACTTTGGATGAAAGTCACATTACATACGACTGATTTTAACCAGAAAAGACTGGATGAAAGCACATTTACTCGAAATATAAGGACGCAACTGACAAAATATGGTCTATAGGAATGCTTGTTAGCTCAATTCGAGTGTTTTGCACCCCTCCGTAAGTACAATCTAGTTTTCATCTATAAGACATGGATTGACAAATCAGTATTGCTTTTACCCTACCTGATGACCGATCGCTTTTATTAAAAGACTTTTGTTTCTTCTATTAATGAATTAAACTAAATAGAACTCGCTTTCCTAGTATTTGTGTAGTATATGAACTTGTATGAAAAAAGACAGATAGAGAGAAAATAAAGATATTTCACTTCCTTTATGGATCGACAGTATGGTTTATACTTACTTAACCAACCTGTTGTTATGATTTTCCTCCTTCTCTGACACAGTCCTTATTGGAAATGATACTCCGTAACTATACGGCAATGACAATGACTCTCGGATGATGGAAGTAACTTTCCCGCATATGTTGACTGTTATGGAGGCCCTTGTGATAACACACATACACGAACAAAATGCCACTACGCACCGGAAGTGTATGCTTTGCCGCGGCTTGCCATCATTTATTGATATTGAAAACAAAAAGTTTAGGAGAGAGGGGGGGGACCTGCTAAAAATATCACACATCCTCGGCCAAGGAAAATACTTCAACAGCTTACATTGCTGAACAAGCAGTGTTCTCATCTGACTGTCGAAAGTGTTCAATATTTGAATAAGTTAATAAAATATTACATTTAGGAATAGTATAGTAATCTATTAACGAGAACAAGGGTTGCCTACTTATGCAGAAATTTAAGGTTTGCTAACCTGCGATTATTTTAATAAATGATGTCACCTAGTTTTGGTATTGTCTGATAGATCATATATACACATTTTAGACTACATTTCCAGAGCCAAACTTGATCACTATGAACTGTTAAACGAATATTCGACTAGATCTAATATTCAGAGGCGAATTTGATGACTGGAGCTGACAGGTAAAATATCAATTGAAAAACTTTCACAAGTGTTGACCAGCTTCTAGGCCAACTATAATACAGTCGTGTCGTGTTGAATTGCATAACCGGTAAGCTCCATGAATAAAATAACATTTCGTTTAAACAAGGTCCCCCTCTCAGAAGACCACAAACACTACCATATTTGGTAATGATGTCATTTGAATTTAAAATAATGTGATTGGTTGACGAAGTCAATAAATTGTAGAATTGTAACAGTCTGCTACAGGTGAACTTGGAAACAAGAAACAATGGTTGACTCTGACTGTACTTTTGCACTGGCAGCCTTGGAGTGTGTGCTGGTAAGTCTTGAGGAATGGACACCGTGTTTCAGTATAATTGTGACCATTGTTTTCACGATATTCCCTTTGACTCTGACCATGAGTGTTTACATTTAAGCAGGGAAATGACTTGTTTCGTATGGTGGACGTATTATTAACTGCCTTGGGTTGCGACTAGAAATGTAGTTAATTCCACACTGATTCTATTGATGTGCTGAATAATGTTCTCGCTACTTACAAGAAGATGGCAAAAGACTCGCAATCTACAGACAGAATCCAAATAATCTTGTGGGAGAAAGATAAACTGCACCCATAGACTTGTAGTAACTAAGATTGTCACTCTTTATAAGTTTGAATATACGCGTACACTGGGAGTGGTGTTCGTATAGGAATAAAACAAATGATTTGCAGTAAGAAGGAACTTTTATTCTGCGTAAGCAAGATATATATAGACTAGAACATTTCTAAGTGATACAAAAATATTATGAGCACAGGGTTGATACAAACTATTGAACAGTGATGCTTTTCTAGATAAGTGATACAGTGTTGTAATAATAAGTTAACTGCTACAAAATATTGTGATTGAAGACAAGTAATACAAAACTGTATATCATAAGGAGAAATCAGACTAAATATTTTCCCTGTACAATGAAAAACGGTGTTATAATAAAAAGTGAACAAGTATTCTGATTTGTATTTTATTTCGAACACTATTAACAACTGAACATTTCAAAGCAATATTTTGTATAACTACTAAAGAAATATTTCGAAAGTTCTTGTTGCCACAAAGAAGTTTTTGTTTTTAGTTTCATAGAAAAAAGTTTATTTAACTGTACAAAAATTTAATCATTTGTTTCACAAACATATTTTGGTAACAATTAACTTTTAGTCTTTGTTTTCCTTCACAAAAGTTTTTGTTTTGACAAAAAGCTTTCACCACAGAAAGTGTCTATTTTTGTTTCACAAAATGGTTTTCGAAACAAAAAATTCTTTGTTGTTAGTTTTACGTAAAAAGTATTTTGTTATGGAAAAAATTTCCAGCAAAGAAAAAGTGTATTATTGTTTTACAAAACCTTTTCTCAACAAATAGTGTTTAGTTTTTTTCCAAAAAAAGTATTTTCCTTTACAAAAAAGATTTCGTAACAAAAGATACTTTTTTTTACATAAAGTTTTCAATTTTATGAAAAGTTCTCGTAATAAAAAACTTAGTTTTTGTTTTAGTTTCACAAAGTATGTCTTTTCAAAACGTTATCACAGAAATATGTTTCATACTTTTAAAATGTTTGGTTGAAAACTTTACAATACTTAATCACACAACCACTATTCACGGCAATATCCATACGGAAGTGTAGAATAAGCTTCCTTGTTTGAAAGATTAGGCTTCCTCCTCTTATTATTAACCATTTTGTGTGTTTTCCACTGTCCTTTGGAAACAATTTTGTATCCTTGTTTGCGCAAAATATTGTTTGGACCAAAGATTTGACGACTATCATACTTTTCAGTAACTAAATTGCGATAGTGGTCATGAGTTACACCATTCTTGACGGATAATTCAAAGTTATACCACGAAATAAACATACATACTTCACTTCATCAGTAAGTAGATTTTTCTTACCATAACTATAATTTGGACCCAAAATCTATGAAGTTTTCCCTCTTCCATCCATTTTCTATTTCATTGGTCAATTGTCCAAGGTAATTCCCAGTAGTTAGTAACAATGGCTCATCTTTTCTCTGCACGTATATAACTGATACCGTGTCGCAATAAATGCCCACAGTATCCAAAAATTCATATAAGCGAACCCTAGCCCATGAAGATATGAAGGCTGCTACTCCTACTTTGGTAAAGGTTTGTGGTGAATTTTCATTTTCAAAGTGTTTATACGTCACTTGTAATTTGTTGTCGGATATAGGAGTCACATGTTGAACTTCTAGGTGAGGTGAACGTAAAATTCCCAGGAAGACTTTTCGTTCAGTAACAACACGAGTTTGTGGAAGGTCTCACCTTTGTCCCCATTTTACGAATAACGAATTGAAAAATATTTTTGAAATATGTCTGAATGCCGCGATATGTTGGATCTTATCATAGTCAAGACGAATACCTTCATGCTGCTTATATTTATGTATATAGTTTTCCTTTTCCTGTTCCGTGATACAATTGTCAGGAAACCCACTGGCTTCTTCTTTCATTTTAAGAAACCAGCCGAATCCAGTTTAAACAGTTCCTCAGTCAATTGCATTTTCCAGTTTTGGTATTTTCAAGAACGAGATAACCTTTCTCCAACTCCAAATGTAGTTCAGGAGTACAAAAATACTCACTTGATTGCACGTTCTTCTTCATTATATGTACATTCTTCATTATTTAACTCCTCCATACAAGATCTGCACAAAACCAGTTAATTCGTTTATGTACATTATATGTGAAAACGGGTATAGCAAGAGTTTTAGGAGGAAATACTTTGCAGTCAACCAGTCCACGGACAGTAGATGGATCAGGCATGTTTCTGTCTTTATGAAATTTAATTTCTCCAGTTAGCATTGGTTTCTTAGACATCACAAAGGAATAAAGGGAGACTAGTCCAGTTATGCTAAATACTCGTCTTCACCACAGACATACAAAGCACGAAAACATTCGGTGCGTCCTCCTTTAACGGCGTCTTTAGGACGTAAGTAATCTTGATAGTGCTTGCATAAGAGTCATTTCTTATAACACTGAATTTCAGGAGATGCTTGAACCAGCTTATTCCACTCACATTCCGAGATGAATACAACTTTATTTTGCAATTTTTTTTTACAAATTCCTCTCCCGCTAATGTTGCCTTGTACCGGTTCTGCAAGGTATGTCCCTGAACATCGATGGGAAGATGCGAAGTTGACTGATGCAAGTATGTTCATGCCAGTAGCAGCCATAGAATTCGTAACCAGTACGACTTTTCTTGTCATATCGATCCAATTTAAACCGCTTAAATTGAAGTTCACCTATATTTTCTGCAGTTCACAATGTAACATTATTCTTCTATTCCATGTACAGATGCTTATCAGAATAATGGAAACACCTGTAGTTGGCAACACGTCAGATGTATGGGTTGGCAGTGGTGTCGTGGCGACCGCAGCGCCGGACTGCTGGTGGTGGTGTGTTAGGTCGGTCTCCATACTACGTCAGGCGTCGTGGAACAGGAGTGTGCAGTGGCTGCAGCAGAAGGAGGTAGTGTAAACTGGGAGACCTCTCAGAGTTTCAAAGAGGGCAAATTGTTGGTGCGCGGTTATGTGGAGTGAGTGTGACGGCAGTGGCTAGTGTGTTAGGTGTGTCGCCAGGGACAGTGTCGAAGGTGATGACGGCCTACACAACACACGGGAAAACCACATCGGGGAAGCGGAACAGTGGGCGGAAGAAAAGCATCAGTGACAGGGCACGCCGGGTATTAAAGCGCATTGTCACGCGGAACCGTCGTGCCACTGCGGCGCAAGTGACGGAGGAACTCAATCAGCACCTCCCCCAACCTGTTTCGACAATCACAGACCGCCGCGAATTACATGACATGAACTTACGGGGTCGTGTTGCACGGGCCAAACCTCTCATCAGGGACCAGAACGCTTTAGCACGCCGCAAATGGTGCCGCGACCATGCAACTTGGACCGTTGACGACTGGAAACGTGTGGTATGGTCGGATGAGTCACCATTCACCCTATTCCAAACCACGGGCCGTGTTTATGTGTGGAGAACGCCCAAAGAAGCGTATGATCTGCAGTGTCTCCGCCCAACTGTGAAACATGGCGGAAGCACGGTGATGCTGTGGGCCACAATATCATGGTTTTCATTAGGTTCTGTGGTCACACTTCGCGGACGCATCACTGCCAACGATTATGTCGCAATTTTAGGAGACCACTTGCATCCTATGGTCCGGATGTTGTTCCCGGACAATGACGCCATATTCCAGGATGATAATGCACCCATTCACACAGCTGGAGTTGTTGCAGCGTGGTTTGAGGAACATCGGGATGAAGTTCAACACCTCCCCTGGCCCGCCCAATCCCCAGATCTCAATATAATTGAACATCTGTGGTCCATCTTGGAAACACGACTCCGGCGACGATTTCCACCTCCATCCTCTCTCACAGAACTGGCCTATGCCCTGCACGAGGAATGGTGTAATATTCCACTTGCTACCATTCACGACCTCTATGCCTCCATCCCACGTCGCATCAAGGCTGTTCTGAAGGCGAAAGGTGGCCCGACACCATATTAATCTGGTAAGTTGCACTTTCGTTCAGGTGTTTCCATTATTCTGATAAGCATCTGTACTTCAACCATGGTTTTGCCGTTTTAATTTGTTGGTCGCGATGCTAAAAACCTAAAGGAGGGATGATCGGAATAATATTTTCTTTAAGATCACGGGAACGGAAACACTCCATTAGACATTAGGCAATGGTGCTTGTTTGCAGGAAACACTGTAGCCCGCCCGTTTCTTATTGAATAAGGCTCGAAAATTGAATCAAGGCCTGTGTCAAAATTAAAACATCGTTATTACAATACTTCAAAATTTATTTTTGGAAATCAAATGTCTTTTTACTTTGAACACACTCCTTATGCCAGGCAAGAACCGCATCCCGTTCATCCTCAAATCTGGAGTCAATATCAAAATACTCAATATCTGGCCAAACCCCAACATAAATCTTATGTTTAGGTGTGTTAAAGAGGTATGGCAAGTTTGCGTTCTTAATGGTTTCTTGCAACCCCATTGTCTGGTAATTTGGATAATTTAACTCCCATGAACAAGTATGTATCACGGGAAATGATATTATTAACACTTAATTGAATAATCTTTTAAACTTGTGCAATAATGTAAGATATCAAATTTTGTTTTTCCATGAGACATCGCACTAGTAGTATTGTATCAAAACAGGACTCATTCTGTGAAACCCTACTACTTTTTGAAACTTAAGGCCTCGTTGTAAGGTATAATTAACAAATGCTTCCATATTATAAAATACAAAGTCCCTATGAGCTTCTGCATTTCCACAAACAGTACAAGTATAATTTTGTTCCATATCCTTACATTGATGGCATCGACAAATGCAAAAATTAAGTTTGGCACATGTTCACGTTCACCATTTTTATCTGCGTCTAGTAACATTGTTTCTACTTCAAAGATAATACACAAGAAATTTTCAACTCGTTTTGGTTTTGATGGTTTGACAAAACAGGCATGCGTTTCATCGACATGAATGTTACACAGTTCACAATAATGTTCTCCACACACATGTTTTGTTTTTCTACTACGTCTGTCGATTTTCACTCCACACTGAGGACAAAGTTTTACATAGGTTTACCGTTGGCTTTAGATTTATTTTTTTCATAACAGGCCTGATTGGGAAACGTACGATGACAATACCGACATTTCAAACAATTATCATTACTATAAATACCGTCATGGTACTATTCACAATGGGGCATAAATATTTTCATTTATGGAGCTGACGTTCCTCAGAAGACGTAAAAGAATGATTACAATAACTAGTATAACCTAAAAATGTGATGATAATTTCAATGACATCTTAATGACTGTCCTCATATCCATGGGCGGTGTTAGGAATTATCTGCTGGTGGCAGACCTTTTGGTCGGTCTCGGACCTTTGGAACACTTACTAAACGAGTGTGGAGTTAATATGAATAACTCATTTTTGATCATTTTCTTACTCTTATTTAATATAACTCGCCTTCTTTCATTTCAGGAATAAAGATGTTGAAGTTAGCAATGAAAACAAAGGGATTAAATGTGAACATTATTGTTATTCTTTTCCTTTATGTTTAGCTTGAAAGCAAATTGATTACAAATGATAAGTAAAGAGACCTGTATAAAACCCAGTATAATGAGATTCGTTTACAGCCTGTTTAATATAACAATAAAAAGTAGCCAACTGAAATACAGTAACCTTTTACAAAGCAGCTTTTACACCCATGGTCTCTTATCATTTTTATTGTTTACAAACTACAGTAGAATTAATTTCCTCTTGTCTTGTTTGGCGTATTTATCAGCAAAATCTTCAGAATTACATTTTTAACAATATCTTACTCTGAAAATGAAACTACCAAGTTAGAAAACTGTTCTTGAGTTATAGAGCAATTCAGCCAGTTGTTAGTTCTACGTATTGCCGAGAATGACCTTTCACAAGTTGCACTGTTTAAGGGTAGGATAAAGCAAATTTTAAGTAGAATGTTGAAATTGGGGTAGATGTTAGCTTGCTTGTTCCAATCCTCTTCTTTTAAGATTTCAACTAACTCTTTAAGAGGTTTTTCTTGAAGATTGGTTCCACCTGTTTCTGCTAAAATTCCGATTTCTGCTTGAAGCATGGTTTTGTTCAAACCTGGAAATAATATGCGTTGATAAGAAATCTGCCTTCTCTCCCTGCAGGCGAAGAAAGTCTTCACTCGAACTATCCACTTCTAATGCTTCACCTTCAAATCTTCTGTTAAGTTCTTCAGTCATGATTTCTAGTACTGGGTTTTAAAGATCACGCATGTACTGGTTTTTAAGCTTACTTTCACTGGCTTCACTTAAGTTCTCTGGGATTGCTCTGGATTGTCTAACAGAAGATATTACGACGTAAGCATCAAGGGTTTTAAACCATCCGCGTACGTTTCCGTTCATGTTGGGAAGTATTTATAACTTCGTCCGGATCCAAGTTGAGAGGAGACGAGGTGGTAGGCTTGTCTGACACACAAACATTAGTTGGGATGAAAGTTATATTGTTATTGTTTCCAAATTCTTTGATTTCTGCTCATTTCTTTTCCCTGACGTTTTCACTCTTTTTTGATTTAAGCTCCGTTTAATTCCGGTTGCTGCTTTGGCAAATTGTGCAATACACGTATCTTCTCTTTGAGGTGCTTTGCTTAGAATATTTGCAAGTCAATTACTCTGAAAAGAAAGCAAACATAGAACAAAATCAACTGATGTCACTGACGATAATAACCCTTTAGCCTGAGAATATTTTGGATTACTCATTTTTTTTGCTGTCTCGCTGTACAAATAACCTTGAAATTTCTGTAAACGGATTGAACAGCTGTGGTCCTTTAAGGCCATCTAGTATCACTTAAGTTGTGGATTTCATGGGGACCTGGAGTTTTAATATTTAGTTTATCTTGAGCAGCTTTGTATTCGGAGTGTGTGTCAGGAGAAGAAAATAAATCATACAATTGGTGGATCACGTTGCAAAAACAGCTATAGTCACTACTTTTGCGAACATTAACAAGAATTAAATTTACCTTATGTGTTAAGCAATGCACATACATTACAAATGGATGGTTGTCCCTGATAATTTTTTGTAGTCCATTTTTAACACCAGACAACACGCTCGCACCTTCATATGATTGGGCTGTCATGGTAGCATAAATATCAATGTATTGAAGGTTAGGAAATATTATGTTTGCTAATGATTCAGCGGTTCGGTCTAAGGAACTATCTTTCATAGTTAACAACCTCTCCTTAATTTCTGTTTTGAGTAAGTACCTTACACAAATATACAGTTGTTGAACTTTGTGATTTTGCTTCATCCACTATTAAAGAAAAGTAACCGGATACATTTATTTTAGACACCATTTCTTTAAAACCTCTTTTGAAACAATTTCCAACATCTCGTTTTGAACTTGAGGACTTGTAAGATTTAAATGACGTTCATATTTATCTTTAAGCGTACAGTCATATTTCGAAGAGAATTCACACGATTTTAATTAACTCCCCTTGTTGATAGAAGTTTTAGATTAATTGTTCCCAGCCGGCCAGGTGTCCGAGCGGTCTGCGGCGATAGGCCATCGGCTCGAAGGTCCCGAGTTCGAGTCCCGGCAGGGGCATGGGTGGGGATTTTAACACTTAACAGCTAAAGGCGAATCGTGACGGGCCGAAGTCCAAAGCTACTAGACTGGCCCATATAAAAATAAAGTTGACCAAAGTTTTTATTAATCGTTCCCATGAAAAGGCATACTTTGTCTGGCCAAGTACAGCAAAAGATCCATATTTTTTAAATACTCACGGTTTTCCGAAACAAGCTCTTTGTGTGTTGATATCTTTGCTGCAACACTTTGTGTTGTTTTCTTATAGTTAACCCAATTCGCCATCGAAAATGAATGACTGTCACTAACTTCATGTTTTTCCAGTTTAGCTCCATTTTTCCAGTTGCGCAAGCCTTCTTGGGTAAGTGATATTTCTTTACTATTAGAGGGAAATAATCTACACGGATAACAGAACACAGCATGTTCCTTCACACTGTATACAAGCTAATCAAATTTGTAAACAGGTGTGAACGCTCGGTTTGAATATTTGAAGTCCGAAAGTGGATAAGAGTTTAAAATTGGAAGTGATTATCCCGTCTCAAATCACTGAGGTGTGATTGCTGAGAAGTATAAACTGTAGCAGAAGGCTCTGGAAAAGATTAATTTTTTTACTAACTTGTAGGTCGTCGTCATCGTAAGTTTTTGAGCACTCCGCTTGAGTTGACAGTTTATTTTCAGATTTCTCGAGTCTCTTGTCATTATCGCTTTCTTGAAAATAGATCTAATGTCATTGGACTTTATACTCATTGTTATAACTTTATATTTTATACTCACTCGAAAAATCAATATATGCATTAAAGAACCACAGTGTACTCAGTACCACATAACGAGAATATTAAATAACAATCTAATTCCAAATTGTTCTTTTTCTTCTCAATGTTTAATGCCAGAGAGTGAAGACTTCCTGAAGAAAAGTGCATAGTGGCCTGTCTTTACAAAGTGAAACACATAATCTTTAATGAAACGCATTCTATAAATCTGAAAGAAAAAAGAAAAAAATTAAAAATATAACCTATTCACATTCAATTGTTTAAAGTAAAATCTAATCTATCCACATTATTTTATGCCTTACAGAATAAACACGAAAAAATTTCCTGATCTAATGATTTTTATATACGTATGTACTCGACTATAAGCACCCCTCATCCTGGAATTACTGAGGCACACAACAACAACAAAAAGGATATGGAATTACTGACAATTCTAAAAATATGATTGTTTTATTTCAGTTTATTTACGGCCTTGTACTTACATATTTCTGTAGAAAATATGCAAAAAGAGAGTATTTCATGCATTTAGCAGCTACGTGTATATGCCCTTGTACTTACATCCATCGATCTTTTTGTCCCTCACTCATAAAAAACTAGCATTTCTTATAATAAATTTTGCACATTTTCTGTATACAATAAGCATTACAAAACAAAATTCACTTTCTTAAATAACTTTATTCTCTAAAGATATGATTACTTAAAATCAGTTTTATAGATTCTAAGTGTTTTTCTTTCAATGTCTTTACGGCCTTGTAGCTACATTTTTACACAAAAACATTGCAAAATGAGGATATTTAATGCATTAAACACATTTATATGCCCTCATTCTGTCCTTGTGTTTCTGACTCACGGAAATGGAGTGAACAACGGACACTTGCATTTTATAGTAAAATTTATCAAAAAGTACTCCGTCTGCGGAAGTGCACCTCTTTCCGTTTCCTGGTGCACTGTAAATAGAACTGAGCATTGAAGGATTACACTCTGTCGTATACACTAGTTTCAAAAATCGGAAAATTACAGCATATTTTCCACACTACTACTGTTAAATTAATGGAAATGTGCCTTACCTTCGTTGACTTCTTCCAAATCTCTTCAAATATCAATCAGGCAAATTTGTAACTATAAATAATACAAATATGCAGCAGCACAGCAATTGAATCGTAAATCTACACATCCATTGAAGTAATCTCAATGTACACACTATACCATAGACTATTACTTTTTGACTCCGAATGACGAAGAACAATACAGACATATACCGCGCGTGCTTATTACGCCGAGGACAACTTTGATTATGTCGAACTTTCCGGATTACGTTGTTATGGTTCGCAGTATAGATGACGTAAGTAGCGCGAGCTAGCAGAAACGTACAGTATTTGCAATCGTGCCATTGGCTAGCAGATGTAAAGGCCAAGTTAACATCAGTGGCTCCTCTGTTTTCAGGCTCCACCTGGTGTCTGTTTCTCGAAAGCGACTAGAGTAGTAGTAGCAAAATTTGCGAGACTTTACAGTTATTTTGACAAGCAGTTTCTTTGTCGCAGATTTTACAAGTGTTTTCTTCTCGAAAGTGAAGCGACAAGTTACAACTGACTAGTAACAAGCTGTACTTTGACAAGTCATTTTCTGCGTGTTGACAAGTTTTCTGTTACTCAGATCCGAAATTCTTGTCAAAAGAACTGTAAACTCTCGCAAATTTTGACAGGTCTTGGTAGGTGGCCTTCTTATAGGTAGCATTTTTATTTTTTGTCAAAAAGTTGGGGGCAATACCCCCCTTGCCCCACGTAACTCCGCCCATGCTCATATCGTAGAAACAATTTCTTTTACGCTGATGGTCCTGAATACAGTATGTTATACCTGCGACTCTCTGAATCACGCATATACACAATAATCTGATACTGGTCACTATAATATGGGTATTTTCAAAACTGATCTACATATTCCATACTTCCACCATTTTTAATCAATAAATGTACTTTCGCGAAATAACACAATTCTGCAGCTGCACAAGCCCACTTTATTGAATGTGTTTTCAGGCAGCGTGCATTTTCAAATTCTTTATCAGTGCGTAGTTTTGCCAATACCAATGCCCATGTGAGACAATCAGGAACATATTCTACCGCAATATTGTGTTTTAAAAGATAATTTTTTCCAAAGGCAAGTATTTCTCATTGCCATACTGTCCCTGTTCTCGAATAGGATCGCTAATATTGACTTTAACCATCAATTTTTCACCGCGGATGAACGGGATGCGGTTCTTGCCTGGCATAGGGAGTGTGTTCAAAGTAAAAAAAACATTTTATTTCCAAAAAGAAATCTTGGAGTATTGTAATAACGATGTTTTAATTTTGACGCAGGGCTTGATTCAATTTTCGAGCCTTATTGAATAAGAAACGGGCGGGGTACAGTGTTTCCTGCAAACAAGCACTATTGCCCCGTGTGTAATGGAGTGTTTCCGTTCCCGTGATCTTAAAGAAAATATTATTCCGATCATCCCTCCTTTAGGTGTTCAGCATCGCGACCAACAAATTAAAACGGCAAAACCATGGTTGAAATATATGGAATAGAAGAATAATGTTACATTGTGAACTGCAGAAAATATAGGTGAAGTTCAATTTAAGCAGTTTAAACTGGATGAATATGACAAGAAAATTCGTACTGGTTACGAATTCTATGAACATACTTGCCTCACCCAACCTCGCCATCTTCCCATCGATGTTCAGGGATATACCTTGCAGAACCGGTACAAGGCAACATTAGCTGGAGAGGAATTTCTATAAAAAGATGCAAGATAAAGTTGTAACCATTTCGGAATGTGAGTGGAATAAGCTGGTTTAAGCTTATGAAATTCAAAGTTTTATAAGAAGCGACTCTTATGAAATGCAAGATGCTTTACGTCCTAAAGACGCCATTAAAGGAGGACGCACCGAATGCTTACGTGCTTTGTATGACTGTTTTGAAAACGAGTATTTAGCATATCTGGACGCAATCTCCCTTTATTCCTTTGCGATCTCCAAGAAACAAAGGAAACAGGGGAAATTAAATTTCACAAAGGCAGAAACATGCTTGATTCATCTACTGTCCGTGGACTGGTTCACTGCAAAGTACTTCCTCCTAAAAATCTTGCTATACCCGTTTTCGCATATAATGTATATAAAAAACTAGTCTCCAATTTGTGCAGATCTTGTATGGAGGAGTTAAGTAATGGAGAATGTACATATAATGAAGAAGAGGTTTGTGCAATCTTGTACTCCTAAACAACATTTGGTGTTAAAGAAAGATTATGTCATTCTTGAAACACGAAAACTGGAAAATGCAAATGACTGAGAAACTGTTTAAACTGTATGTGGTTAGTTTCTTAAAAATGGAACAAGAAGTCAATAGGCTTCCTGACAATTGTACCACGGAACAGGAAAGTGAAGACTATATACATGATTATGAGCATGAAGGTATATACATGAAGGTATTCATCTCGACTATGATAAGATCCAACATAACTCGAGATTGAATCAATTTGCTAAAACTTTCTTGAATTCGTTATTTGGAAAATAGGGACAAAGGTACAACTTTCCACAAACTCGTGTTGTTACTGAACAAAAAGTCTTCCTGGGAATTTTACGTTCACCTCACCTAGAAGTTCAACATGCGACTCCTATATCCGACAACAAATTACAAGTGACGTATAAAGACTTCGAAAATGAAAATTCACCACAAACCTTTACCAAAGTAGGAGTAGCAGCCTTCATATCTTCATGGGCTAGGGTTCGCTTATATGAATTTTTGGATACTGTGGGCATTTATTGCGACACGGTATCAGTTATATACGTGCAGAGAAAAGATGAGCCATTGTTACTAACTACTGGGAATCACCTTGGACAATTGACCAATGAAATAAAAGATGAATGGAAGAGGGAAAACTTTATTGGTTTGGGTTAAAAATTATAGTTATGGTAAGAAAAATCTACTTACTGGTGAAGTGAAGTATGTATGTTTGTTTCGTGGTATAACTTTGAATTATCCAGCAAAAAATGATGTAACTCATGACCACTATAGCAATTTAGTTACTGAAATGTATGATAGTCGTCAAATCTTTGGTCCAAACAATATTTTGCGCAAACCAGGATACAAAGTTGTTTCCAAAGGACAGTGTGAAATACACCAAATGGTTAATAATAAGCGGAGGAAGCCTAATCCTTCAAACAAGGAAACATATTCTACACTTCCGTATGGATATTGCCGTGAATAGTGGTTGTGTGATTAAGTATTGTAAAGTTTTCAACCAAACATTTTAAAAGTCTGAAACACATTTCTATGATAGTTTTTTTTGAAAAGACATACTTCTTGTGAAACTAAAACAAAAACAATTTTTTCATTACGAAAACTTTTTGTAAAAAAAGTAAATTTTTTGTTAAGAAAAGTTTTGTGTGAAACAAAAATAAACTTCTTCTGTGGTGAAAACTTTGTGTCAAAATAAGTTTTTGAAAGAAAAACAGTTTGATAAACAAAACAAAAAATATTTTTTTATATGAAAACATTTTGTGAAACAAAGAACAAACATTTTTATGTAAAGGAAGATAACTTTTTCTATAATTTTAATTCTTATTTAATAATTACGTAAAATATTGCTTTGCAATATAAAGTTTTGAGAGTTTAAAATTAAATGTAAAGCAGAATACTTGATAACTTTTTATTATAGCACCGTTTTTCATTGTACAGGTAAAATATTTAATACGATTTGTCTTTATGTATCACTGTTTTGTATTACTTGTTTCCAATCACAATATTTTGTAGCAGTTAACTTTTTCTTACAATGCTGTTTGTATCACATGTCTAGCAAAGCATCACTGTTCAATAGTTAGTATCAACTCTGTGCCCTATAATAACAAACTTTTTGTATCACTTGGAGATGTTGAAGTCTGTACATATCATACTTATGCTCGATGAAAGTTCCTCTTTAATACAAATCATTTCTTTTATTCCTATACAAACAGCACTCCAAGTGTATATTCAAACTAAGAAGGAGAGACAATCTTAGTAACTACAAGTCCATGGATGCAGTGTATCTTTCTCCCACAAGATTAACCGTATTCTGTCTGCAGATTGCGACTCTGTTACCATCTTCTTGTAAGTATTGAGTAAATTATGCATCACATCAATACAATCAGTCTGGAATTCACTAAATCTCTAGTATATTCGGTCGCAAACCAAGGCAGTTGATAATACGTCCACCATACGAAGTACAGTCATTTCCCTGCTTAAATCTACACACCCATGGTTAGAGTCAAAGGGAATATCGTGAAAGCACTAGTCACAAAATTATACTAAAACGTGGGGTACATTGCTCAAGACTTACCAGCACACACTCCAAGGTCACTGTTTCTTGGTTCCAAGTTCAGCTGTAGCAGACTGATTTACAATTCAGTTCTTTCTACAATTTATTGTCTTTATCGACCAATCACATTATTTTAAATTCAAATGACTTTATTACCTAGTGTGGTAGTGTTTGCGGTCTTCTGAGATGGAGACTTTGTTTAAAGGAAATGTTATTTTATTAATGGAGCTTACTGGTTATGCAATTCAACACGACACGACTGTATTATAGGTGGCCTAGAAGCTGGTCAACATTTGTATAAGTTTTACATTTGATATCCTATCTTTCATTTCCAGTCATCAAATTGACCTCTGACTATTTTAGATTAAGTCCAATACTCCTTGACAGGTCATGTCCAATGAAGTTTGCAACCTAGCAGTACTAATGATCGAGTTTACCTCTGTAATTGAAGTCTAAAAATGTGTATACATGACCCTATCCGACAATAACAAAACTAGGTGACAATTTATTAAAATAATCGGAGGTGGGCAACACTTAAAAGTTTTGCATAAGTTGGCAACACTTGTGCTCGTCAATGAATTACTATACTATTCCTAGATGTAATATTCTATTAAATTATTTTAAGGTTTTAAACACTTTACACCGTAAGATGGAAACACTGATTGTTCAGCAATGTCAACTGTTGAAGAAAATCGCTTGGCCGAGAACGTGACATTTTTTAAAGAGTCCCGCCTTTTCCTAGACTTCGTGTTTTCAATGTCAACAAATGATTGCAAGCTGCGGCTAAGCATACACTTCCGGTGCGTAGTGGCATTTTGTTCGTGTATGTGTGTTATCTCAAGGGCCTCCACAACAGTCAACATATGTGGGAAAGTTACTTCCATCATCCGAGAATCATTGTCACCCTCACCCCCTTCGCCGTATAGTTACGGAGTATCGTTTCCAATAAGGACTGTGTCAGAGAAAGAGGAAAATCATAACAACAGGTTGGTTAAGTAAGTATAAACCATACTGTCGATCCATAAAGGAAGTGAAATATCTTTATTTTCTCTCTATCTGTCTTTTTTCATATAAGAACATACATTACACAAGTACTATGAAAGCGATTTCTATTTAGTTTAATTCATCAATAGAAGAAATAAAGGTCTTTTAGTAATAGCGATCGGTCATTGGAAGCAATACTGATTTGTCAATCGATGTCATATAAATGAAATCGAAACTGTAATTACTGAGGGGGTTCAAAGTACATGAATTGAGCTATCAAGCGTTGCTATAGACCACATTTTGTCACTTCTCTTTATGTTTCGAATAAATATGGTTTCATCCAGTCTTTTCTGGCTAAAATCAGTCGTATGTGATGTAACTTTCATCCAAAGTACTTCAAATATGTACTTCATTGTTCAAATACTGCTAGTTTTCTTGTCCAAGCAGTCTTGCCCCCGAAACTTGTATACAAAATCGTTCCATATTCACGAAATTACACTTGAAAGTCTAGATTCTAGTTAATTATCATATTGAAGGTATTTCAAATGTTAGTTTTCACCTATATATTATCCCTCATCTCTTTCGAAGAAGTGTGGTTTACATAAATCAGTCTTTTTCCCTTCAAATACTTGTTACAATTACTTTTTCCACTTAAATATTCACTCCCTATGCTTCCAAGAAGTTCCATAACTGCTAAAAACAGTAAAATACAAACAACTTTGATCTGGAAACGATGATTTCTCCATTCACCATGCAGTTGTACGTGTCCATTTGTCTATTTCCTGCTAAATATAAAGAAAAAATGTCCCTTTTCCATGCCGAATCAGCCATTTCGTGTTTCATTAGCGTTCTTTCTACTTTAGATACATATTTCTATGTCCAACAATATCAAAATTCCATTCCGGCTGGTCAAATTCAAACAACCATGCACCTAGACACCGTCACTTTCATGTCCAACTGCTTCTTTCTTGAATTAACTAATCCCCAATACGGTGTTATTCTTGATTTTTTGGCTTTATAAGACAACTCAAAGATGATTTCTACATAAACTGTCTGCTAAAATGTCTGTTTTCGTATTCAATAGAACCAAATATAGCGCTTAGTGCTAGGTTGTGTTCAAATTTATCCATTCCACGATAAGCTCTTTATTAAATGCAATTCAAACATTCGTTTATATTTGAATTACATGTTAAATGTCAGTTTCGTGTTAGTTATAGCTAAATACGAGCATCAAAATAAGGAGGTTCATGCTTCATTAGTTCTTTTCCAGTTTCAATGGAGTTCTTTCTGATTAAAACAGACTTGAACATAAGTTATATACTTCTTTTGCAGATTAATTTTAAATCTGAAACACTAAAACTAACCATAAAATTGATATCAAGGTAAATTCGCTTTCAAAATACGGGTCGAATGCGTCTTATGCACGTTTCGTATGTCATCCGAAGCAACAAGCACTCGATTTTAAGGTAAATTCCGCTTAAAACAGCGTCGGAAAACATCTCACGTACTTTTGCATGCCATTCGAAGCAATATATATCCACGAACAGTTAATAATATGGCTTAAGAGGGTTTAAACACAGAGTACTCTTCTATGTGCACAATAATCACGTCCCTGGAGCACTAAGTATCCACGTTTTTGTTCCCTTACGAGATACCATGTCGTTCGTGTACACAAATAGGACATAGGAGACATGCCTACACTTCAATTACACGTTGCTGACATCTCAGGGACATTATATTAGGTAGATTTTGCATATAATCGGTTTCAACCCATGGTAAACACTTCTTACTTCCTTGAGTTACACATTTTGGACACCAAAGTACAGATATATTGTCACCCCATGCTGTCCAATAACACATGTTTCATCCTCTCACGAAATAAAAATATCGTTCGAAAATGCTATCTGTTATGTATAGATAGATATATTCATATCTAAAAGTCGGTATATAACTATCGCTAGATAATTCATATCGAAAGATAAATATGATTATATACATTTACTCTAAGTAAGAGAATAAATCTTCGATATATCATATGATATCTCGCACATAAAGTTGGAGTCATCTCTGATTCGAACTAATGTCCTTCTTCCCGTATGGTTATTCAACAAAAGTTCACATGGAAAGCATGTCTTTCTTACCTTGTCTTGTAGCATGAAAGCACAAGTTTTCCTCATGTCTTGATATCCTGAGGAACACTGCAGAGATGAAAGAAGGCAGCTAGTGCATGCGGTAACATCAACAGATGGGACAGCCTTTCCCTATTGCATATCAATTAAAACGTCTGGTCAGAAAACACCACTCTTTCCCTCAGCTCTGAGATCACAGACTTCCGGCTCGCGCAAACACTTTACGTTCCCATGATCTTAGAGCTCTCCTAACGGGTTAAAAGGTTATGTTTTAAAATCATAACAGTGCTTCAAGGATCAGAGGTTACTTTTTTAACTGTGGGTAAGTGTCAAAGTCGTCAAGTTAATGGTCAAAAACGTCAATTTCAGAGGTTAATGGGGCTCATTTCCTCTCACAAAAGCAAGTATCTCTACATAAATTAATTACACAATTTAGTGATTGGTGGGAAATGATGGAAGAAAACAGATGACTCTTTTTTTCTTTAAACGTAAGAAGGAAAAAAGGGAAAAGTGGGAGAAAGTCTTTGCTCTATATGTTCCTTATAGCTTGTGTTCAGACGGCTTATACATGGCAAACGTAAACGAAGCACTGGCTGGCCTACCGGATTACATAAGGCCGCACACGATCGAGTCCGACTAAGGGTTTCTTGACGGTAGTTTTGCTGCATCCTTGTCGATAATTTCTACCAAATTTAATCTAATGTCATATGATTTAGGTTAGAAAACAATATAAAGTCAACAATCATAAATGGAATCGTAAAGAATAAAAGTCGAAGGCAGCTAGGTTCGAGTCTTGGTGCTGGTCATCCTAACTGAGGTTTCCCAGGACTCTAACGTATAACGTCTTCGTTTTCTATTTAATTCAATGTAATGTAATGAATATAGAGTTATTATTTAATGAAATCGTAAAATAATGAAAATATATGCTTCAATCAATTAATATGTAAACTGTATGACCGAAGAAATTGGGTACCATGTTCAGCATTGGTTGTTTAAGGTATTACTACCATTGACCATTGTATAAATCATAGTTATTGATATAATTTAAGGTAAAAATGCTGATCTCATAATAGTTTTATGCAACGTAGGTGTTAAGCGTGAACTTGAAAACTCACCGTAAGAAAACCGGTGAACACACGCAACGATCGCACGCATGAAAATATGGCCTTAGAAAATCCTGAGGATTGCACGGTTAAGACTACTGAAATCCGTTTAATGGTTCAGAAGCGTCTGGAACATTCTACAACATTCTCGAACATTCCGGAACAAGATGTCCGTACGATGGTCCAGAACCTTCTGGTGTATTCTAAAACATTCTCGAATATTGTGGAATATTCTGGAAGGTACTTGATGGTATTTGATTCAGCAAACAGGAACAATACATTCTGTATCAGCATGGACGACTCAAGAGTCGATAATAGATTTCCGTAAAGGTTAACAAGAACCGCCCGGCCAAACATTTCCTTACCTACCACACTCAAATGTAAGAACATCATTACCATGGCCAAAGCAAGAGCCACCTCACGAAATACCTATCTACCAAACAAAGACATTTCAAGACAACCAACCTATGCCCCAACCTCCCATCCTAGCATGGTATACTAAAAAACCTGTACCCCTTGGTCAGGAACCTGTATAGAATATTATTGGTACATTCTCCTATCAGATACATCAAATTAAACCTAATCAAGTAAACCTAGCACAAAACAATTTGGAAAGTATAACTAATAAATTAAATTATTTATAAATAAATAAATCAGAGTACTATGACTGATGGTACTCAAAAATAGCACAAGCCAGAAACGAATATAGGAAGAATGGAAATAAAAATTATTATAATTACAAGAAAAAAGGCGATAAAACGGGACACAATACACCAAAAAGGAAGGAGATAGGATCCAAAATGGTCTAATTTGGTCTAAAAATCAAATACCTAAAGAACTGTACTTTAATACCTTATATCACGAACGTGGAAGGTATAGCTGGAAAATAGTTCAGATGAACTACATTGCTCTCATCAAATTCAAAATTGGGAACAGATTGTATTCACAATATTTTCGGATAAATGAACAAAAAGATTTAAGCCCCATAATTGGCCAATATCTACTCAAGAGCCTACAAGCAAAATTAGATCTAGAGAAAAACATTATAACATTTTATAAGAAACCCAGGAAACCAGCGTTTCCTCATGAAGGCAGCAGCAAGAGTTTAATTTCGCAAGCTGTCATAAATCAAGTGAAAGAGCAAAAGTTTGCTGACGTTATTGTTTCTATACACATAACGATACCAGCCAAGAGTTATTTTTTTCTTCCTGTACAAATCAATAACTTAGAAGGTAAACAATAATCAGCATGTATTTCTGTTCACTTACTACAGTCATTGCGTGAAAAATAAGCTTTGAGAAATTTATCATTTAAAATGCCAACACACGACTGTACTATTCTCGTAATTAACCCGACATTAAAAATAGAATAAATTAAAAACACACCCCAGTCTCATATAGTCACAAAACCCTGGGAGAAATTTCTTTTAAAATTGAGGACCTAAAGGAAGTTGACCTAGATAACATCTAAATACAGAACAAAAGAACAAATTGAAGAAAGATTGAAATTCACAGAAAATTATTTCAATATATCTGACTTCGATATAAACACAAATCTGCATGCAAAGTTGAACGATCAAATCCATAAACTCTTTTACAAATATAGAGATACTCTCTCTTACTTTCCTAGTGACATAGAATCGTTTGAAGGAGATGTTCATCGCATACGCCTAGACAAATCAGCTTCTTTCCAACAAAGATCACCTCCTGTTACAGTTGCTTTGAGAACACAATTGAATAAACAGCTGGAAGAATTAATACAGGCAAGTATAATACAAGATACAAATTCAAGTGAATTCTCGTCCCGAAGATCATGGTGAACAAACCTAATTCAAAGGACTTTCGCCTTGTCTTAAATTTACATGCCTGTAATTAATATACTCGATATTTAGCCATACCTTTTCAATCAAGTGAAGATGTTTTGAATAGTCTACAAGGAAAAAACCTGACAACCACTTTAGACATATCTGCCTGGTATTTACAAATTAGCCTTTATCCTAGTAGCTGTAAATATGTGTTTTTCGAAGTTCCTCACACTAGAAAAACGTATCACTTTAAAAATGCACTATGGGAAATTCCAATGTCCGCTCAAATTTTATCAATGGCAACAATATAGTTACTCCAGTGATTACCAGACTCTAATACATCATTCCCAGACGACCTTATTATTAGTGATTATAATGGCAAGCAGCATTTAGAATCACTAGAAAAACTTCTAAAAAGACTTAAAAACATAACTTTAGACCAAAACATAAAAAATATCAGTTTTTAGAATTAAATGTTCTCGGATATAAGGTCAGCGGACAAAAAAATATAATTTTCTCCAAAGATAGCCAAGAAGATACAAGCATACGAGACACCACGGCCTAGACGCCAGCGTAAGTCTTTCCTTGGCTTGTGCTCATTTTTTCGCAATCAAGTAAATCATTATAGCGAAAAAATAGTTTTATAGCAAACATATGTTTCTAAAAGAAATTAATTCACTCGGAACCAAAAACTGAAAAAATATTTGTTCAACTAAAAAAGTGTTACGAGCTTTTTTGATCCAATATGTATTCTCGGAAGATAAATAAATATGTGGGAAAATATTATCTCCTATCAGAGTGACATTTTAAAGATTTTTTAGTATATTATTGGGTTAACAAAGTGAGAGTTTTACTGTACATTATTTAGTTTTATTTGTGTTGTTTGCTTCTTCTATTAATGCAGGCCTGCAAATCTTTTAATTACTTTGTCTATTTCTAATATTGACTTATATTTTATGGTAACATTTTGATAGAAGAATTCTATATTAAGCTATTTTGAAATTTGTGTTTTCATGTATTTATTTAGAATGTACTGTTTTATTAGCTTTCCGCTCTCGCCAACCAGAGACTATATCACACAGAGAGGACAGAGGGAAGTGTAAAATTCCAAAGATAAGGAAAGCGCTTTTAGTACGGTATTTGTAAATTGAACTTCTTTGTGTGTTCGCTTATTTTGTTTTTTCCAGCTGCAGCCAGGGTCACCGAAGGGCGGAGACAGCGACTTAACTGCCGGCGAAACAAAAGAAATGAAAGAGGCTGTTGTTGGGGGTTCAGTAAGAGGCCGGGAAGGTTGGTACTTCCTTTGCTTTTTTGGAATGGATGTCGAGCGATGTTGAGATTGCAGTAGGAAATGTGAGAGAGAAGAGAAAAGCAATGAAGCGAGTTATTGGTTTTCCTTTAAGTGGTCTTTGAAGTTAAGTTGTAGTGAATGTTTTTCGCGCTTGTGTGTGCTAATTTTTGTGATTTACGAAGAGATTTCAGCGATGAACAAGGACTGTGGGAATGTGAGTATGTTCCATTTTTGTATTTAAAATTCCAATTCCGTAACGGAACTATTGTGTTTCCGAAACCTGATATATCAGAAACTAATTGCCACTTAATGCTGTTATTCAACTCTTTTTTTCGAATCCGAAAAATTCACATGTATAATTTGTTTACTATTAAACTTGCAGAGAAGGAGCATTAATAGTATAGTCTGAGAATCTGGGAGCGCGGGAATTGCACATTTCGTGCTGTATTTGTTTTTATTCTTTTACTTTTATAATTTTAGGGAAAGTTGTTTTCTTTAGTTCTTCAATTCTAAATTTTGTATTTTCATAAGAAAACCGGTCTTTTGCTGGCGGAACCGGGGACGAAGCACTTGTTTCTTTGGTTGTTTTAACTAGTGGATCGAACATCTAAACACTTTATAAGCACAAAGCGTTTTTTTCATAGAAGTTGAATGATGGAAAAGGTTTTCGCTATTTTATATACTAGCTCGATATATATGTACAGTATCTATTTATTGTTTTTCGTTCGCTTTAATCATTGAGTTGGTGAGGATTGCGGGATTGTGAAGACCACTGGACCGGAGATTTCTTTGTGTGCTTTCAGTGTGACCAGTAAAGGCGGGTTCAGGGTTCGATATCATTTAAATACAAATATTTTCCTACTCCTCTACCAAGTCCATTGAGTAGGATTGAGGCAGCAACATTGTTGGCTTGAGCAAGGATAGAGTCTGAGCCGCACAAAAGTAAAGAAGAAGAGTATTAGTGAGAGCCAAATAAAGATAAGCGACAGCAACAGCCTCTACCGTTCTCGTACAGGATTGTGTCTAACCTGGAAGCCATCTTTCTATTTTTGTTATATCTTATCCAAAAATATATACACTTTAAATTGTTTTTTAATTCCTAGTTTACATTTGGAAGATCTTAGAGCTACCCTTTTTGTGTGTAAACATCAGCAGATTTGTAAACCAAGTATTGAATTACATCAATTTGGCAATTATTGATTCTTCTGAATTATGTATCGGAGATTAGGACTGTTAATTTAAGTCCGGGCCAAACTGATTTGGTTCACAGTAAACGATACGAAATATATCTTAAATGCACCAGCTTTAAATCACTTTGATGACAACCTCGAATTTAGGATAAATCCTTAGGCCAGTAACGTCCAAGTCGGACAACTGAACCGCTAATTAGAAAACAGGAAAGGGACCCTTTCTTGTCCAATATAATAGATGAACTTAACGGAGTAGAATCGGTCAAGCCATCAGCAATTAGAGCTTCACAGTTTTATTCTATTAAAGACAGAATTTTCTATCGTGTACAAAAAAGACAGCATCATGGATAGATGCGTACTCCAAACAGTAAGAAAGAAATTATTTGAGGATATACATGCACACCCCATCAGTGGTCACTTCGGATTTGGCAAAACATATAAACACTGTTTACAAAAATATTACTACCCACGCATGAAATCATTGATTGGATTTTTCACTAAGCATTGTCCTGAATGTCAATTATTCAAGAAGAAACCAATGAAAAAATAGGCTGAATTACTCCATCATCCGATACAGAAGATCAGTGATGAAATGGCGTATGACATCTACGGTCCTATCCCGTATGAAAATAAAAGCTGTACCTTAACGCAACCCGCCACTTGACTGCGAAAATAGTGGAAATTATCTCTACAGATTCAGTCAGAACATTTTTGGAAAACGACATGTTTATGCGTTATGGACCACCTAAATCTCTTTTACTTGATCTGCATCTAGTTAGAAACCTGCTTAGCAGTAGAGGCACTGGCTAAAAATGCAACATTGAACTAAAATATAGACCAGCCTAGAATCATGCCCGAACCGGGGTGGTTAAACAGGCTATCAAATCGCTATAACATATTCTTAAATTTAAGGTCCAATAAAACATGCAGGACTGGCCCAATAAGCTACAAAAAGCTGTGCCCACTTACAATACCTATCCACAAACAAGTTCCAAAGAGGCTTCCATTTTCCTGCTCTGTCTTTATAACCCGAAAACGGCAGCAGATTGTACATTTAACATAAGCCCTCAGACCCAGATACCAAGGGAAGGCCTACCTAAAGTCAGGGCCGAAGCAGATAATAATATTCACCAACGCTTCTTGAAAGAGAAAAAAATTCTATGATAAAACTCATACACAAACTGAGTTCGCAATTGGCACATCTGTTAAAATATATTTTCACCACAGAAGGCCAGGGGAGCGAGAAACATGGCTATCACACTTTGTTTACAACTGTACAGTGCTAAAGAAATTGAATAACAACCTATATTTAATAGGATTTCCTGAAGGATTCCGCAAACGTGAACAAGAAATCTCAGTTGACAGAATTCAACTCTATTATGGCGAAGATGAACCATAAATCAACATCATTTGAGTTTATTTTAGGAAACAACATAATACTTTTACATTCTGGAAGGTGAAACAGAAAAAAAATCAGGAGCATTAAACATCATTATATACAGCAAAGAAGGCAATCATTCACAGGTGAACATGAGTTTTCACTCACACACAGAAGATGGCATTGCTCAACAGGCAAGACTGAAAGAGACTGAGCGAACGTCACTTGGCGTCAGTTTTCGGTACTATAAGCAGCTTACAAGCTACATACTACATTATTATATACAAAAAAAGAGAGATGAAAGAAAAACCATTCAGTACTCACCTAATCCACATAAAATGAAAGGGTACGTTGTCCGTCCTCCCACTTCTTTTCATAATGAATTGTGTCCTGATCGGTGTTGGTTAACACAATTAGATAATCCCGACACAACGTACACAATTGAATAAACAACCATTCGTTGACAATATTATTTTGGAGATATTTTAAAGACCTTACTATCTGTCTCCGATTTACGGGATCAATATCCCGATTTTTAAAATAATAATTAATGCGGAGTAAATATTCCTTATCCAAGGTAACAAGCATCTTGCTCACAGCTAAAGTGTAGAAGAAATGATACTTGATAAAAATATAAATCATCCTTCTTTTTTCTGCAGGACGGCCATTCATCTCCAAGGGCACTCATCGATATGGACGATTCAGCATTCATATCGTTACTATGCAGTTTTCTACTCTTCCTTAATGGTAAAACAGAGATAGTTATACAACAATATGGAATTTCGATGGGGAAAAATATAAGCAATAATCAATTATGAAGACTCGTAATTTGTGCCATACCGCCTCCATACTGATGTTTCTGCGGCACATCTCCAAAATGATAGATGTAGTGGATATGAGAAATTAATCGAAATTTTACATCAACGAGAGAAACAATTTGTAGACAAAGTTTCACAAACTACACTTTGTGACTTTAAAATAGGATGTGCGAAGCGACAGAAGCGGATGATATTCTCCCTTCTAGCTGGCATAGCAAACTTCGCACTAGGAGGGTATAATTTGTATGAAACTCATAAACTCAAGAATGCAGTTAACCAACTACAACAGCAAAATGAATATCTAAATAAACAAATACAGACTATTAAACAAAGCCAGTACCAATTAACCTATATAGTGGAAAACATCACAATTTCAGTAGAAAAGGCTATATCACAAGAACACAGCGAGAGTTTACATTTGGTATGTACTATTGCTATTAATGAACGTTTTTTAATTACTCTTCAAAACTTTCAAATCCTCTAACATCATTTCGATAACAAGTTTTGATTAAACAATACAGTCAACGATGTTTTGATTAAACCACTACTAGCAGCCGAAATAATTAAGAATCACCCGATATTACGAAATTCTTCAATGTCAGAGGACCTCGAAATCTTTTACCAAAATTCCAAGAGTTTCTTATTAGCTTTTGATAAAATACTGGATAATTTAGATATCGTTCTACAAGTACCTAACATTAAAGAGTCAAGCTACCATGTGGTTTATAAGACTTTTAATCATGGATTTTTAACTAGAACGGTTCATCCCAAATAGTAGTACCAGACTTTATCGTAAAATCAGATACTGCTGTATTTGAAATAGACACGTCATTATGCCAAAAACATCAATTGTTCACTCTCTGCAAAATTGAGGACCAGGCCAAGACTCAGAAAACTGATTGTCTGTCTCTATGACATACTCTTCTAAAACTCAACTAAAAACTGCCAGGTTAGACCGCAACTCTCTCTTCACAAGAAGAATTCTAAACATATACCTTGGCAGGAATAAACGTGGCAACACGAAAACAAATCTATATTTTAAAAGAACATAATCGGATTCTTGTCAAAAATACTCTGAATTCGACAAATAACTACTATTTCCAATACAATCAATTTGAATGAATTATAACTTACAACCTGGATCTACCAACAAGACGTACAATTTAACTAAAATTAGACTACTTAAACCTACCCAAAACTTTTTTCACTAAACTTTACAATGAATTTTCAAAACTTACAACAGTCAATAGACAATCTACAAACGTAAATTAACCATGAGAAAAATAAATTGCCAAGTAAGTTTTCTGACCTTCACCTACATTCCTCATTACCATGGAGCATTACCATAATTAGCATTATTTTTATACTATTTTTCATATTAACAGTTCCCTTATGCATTGTATACTATCGCTTAAGAAAAGCCGAAAGCCTAAAATAACACATTCACTTTTTCAGAAAATGCCTATCTATATAATAGCTAGTTTTATTACCATAACAGCCACTCGGTGACAATTTTATTTCTTTATATACTGCGTCAAGTTATAAAAAGAACGTAGTTGTCAAACAGTGAACAAATCACGGACAATATTTCGTCACTTGACCCAAAAATAGACAATAATAGTGAAACAAACACTTGCAAGTTAAACATTTTACCCAAGAACTCAACAACAGTGTACTAGGAGACAACACTTAATCATGTTAAAACAACACAAACATTAAGTGACCTAGTGTACATATATTTAAATTAATCAAAGCAAACGCTAATGCGTCCCACCTACTCGAGGATAATGACGCCGAGTCAGGCCGAATCTGCCTACTCAGTGGCACAACGCTATTAGTTCCTACAAAAGCGAGCCTTTCTATATATAAACTTCTACCTATAGTGCATAAGAAGTGAAGTGATTACAGTGTTATTAATAGCAAAAGGAATATGTGGCAGTGAGCCAGAAAATAGTTCACAAAACATTTATTTTGTTCACTAGTTTCCCCACGAAGGGGGGATGCATTGTTCCGCGTATCTTCTGAACACGTGGATACTACGTAAACAAAGCAATCATGTTTATAGTACAAACATGTGTAAAAGTGATGTAAACAAGTAGTGGCACATAAATAGGAGCAGACGACAGACAAATCTACAAGTAAACAGCAGATGGAGCTAAAGTCGCCGAAAGAGAACGAAGACACCTCCCCCAAAAATCACCTATAAAATGGACCAACGGAAGGCACAAGGATCACTTGCTCCTGGATGGTCAGCTTCTCTCCTTCCTCCGTTCTCAGTTGGCTTTGCACAGGAACATTCCTTGGTACTCAGTTGGCTATGCAAATGGTATGTATTCTCACCTTAACTAGTCTTCTGTCCGTACTCAGTTGGCTTCGCAATTGGTACAAACACCCGACACTCAGTTGGCTACGCAATTGGTGTCATCCTGCATACTCAGTTGGCTATGCAATTGGTATGCACTTAACCCGTACCTAAAACAGATCCGTATTCAGTTTGGTACGCAACTGGTACAGCTCCTAGCACTCAGTGGGCTACGTAACCGGTGCAATCCTTTAACCCAGAACTAACACAAAGAAAAAGCCAACAGAAGTCATCCTTCTATTTAAACTGTAATTAGTTTCCTACGGAACGGTAATTTTATTAGCATTATTATCTTTTATAATAAAACTGGTTAAAGGCTAAAATCCACTCCCGTGTATTAATTGTCTCTACCATAAAGAAACCTAAGGAACATTACGATACCGTAACTAGAAATGAACGAACTGTATATACGAGATGACAGCATAGTTCAGGAAGAATTCATAGTTTTTCAGTTTACACTAAAGATATCTTCGAAGTTGTATTATTTCTAGGAACTTCAATTCTTCCTATATTTCAAAATATTTATCCAGTCCTCTGAAGGTTTACTAGTATTTTGTTACAAATAGTACCAAATAACTCTAGTCCATATGTTCTTAGTTAATTCCTTACGTTTGTAGGAAGCATAGCAGGTACCAGTGAATGCATAAATAATCCCATCATTTGTCTCGTAAAGCTGCAGGAGTAAAAGCAATAGTAAATTGGGATGAATGTGTGAGGACTTTAACTCAGCGTAAAGTATTAAATACAGGTACTTGCTGTCTGAAAAAAAAAAGAACGATGTTTTTATTGAAAAAAACTTTAAAAAAATGCGTTTTTTCTTCACAATACTCGATTGGAGGACTAAGTTCATGCAGGCGCCAGTGGCGGATTACCAAATAGGCCCACTAGGCACGTACCTAGGGGCGGTAACTCTTGGGGCGGCAAAGCTTTCCCCCAGAATATCAAGAATAATAGACAGAAATGTTTTTAAATTAATAATAAGGAATTTTCCTGTCCGAAATATTCATAGTTTGCAGCTCTGTTCTTTATTTTAAAAATTACACATGTACTTTAATGCCATATCTATCTCCAAATCTTTCTTACAAAACATTTAAGGAGACACTTTTTATAACAGTTAAAGCGGAATGTATTGAACGAAGGAAGACGCCGACAATATGCATTGTTTACAGTTAGTGATATTCAGGTTTCTGCGGGATTGTTACATGGCAGTCTTCAAAAAATAAACATATAAAACAGAAAATAAAACAGCGAAAGAAAAAATACAGTTGGTCATTTTTGAGACTGCTGATAAGTGAGTGAATGAAATCGCGTGGGCTGCAAAAGTGTTTTTTTGAACAGTGTTACTAATCAACTCGTCTACTTCTGTAATGTGTAGACGGGTATTTATGCGATGCAGTAAATAATTATGGAGATTTTTAACTCGATGCAACTAGTTTATGCCTTACTGTATTCTCTGGTGCATTTAGTTGGTG
>JAGDQP010015766.1:0-41959 GCA_022664845.1 Lepisma saccharinum
ACACTCATCACAACATTCATTTTGTATATCTACATGTCAAGCACAAACAATATGACTGAAAAGCAGCAAATAGGACTTCACCAACTTCCAGCACAAGTTCCTGGACCACCACCATACTCGACTTTAGTCTCTTCACGGCATCAAAGTAGGACAGAGAAAACAGCTACACGCTCTCGATCTCGCTCACCAACTGCAGTAATACCAGGACGTTCTTCATCACCACCATCAAAAAGAACCCATACCATCAGTGACTCCGACTCCGAACATCAAATGGAAATTCACAACACGGAAGACTCGACAACATTAGCAGGTTCAACTACCAGGAAACACTCATTCTTGCTCACCAACTTTGATCCGAAATATCAGAATAGTAAACTACTACTTCTCCAATTCTCCAAATACGTCTCCCGCGAGCAAATCAGTAGGATCATACCAACCAGAAATGGTGTTATTATTTAGTCTTTAGACCCAAATCTCGCTTCAACCATTCGAAACAAACATAGCTATGAGATCTTCGGAAAATCCGCAAAGATGACCAGACTGGAAGATAAACCACCACGGCAACCACCACCACCTCGCAAATCACCCACATTATCTGTTGTCATACGAGACTTAGAACCATCCATCCCGGACAACGAAACAGAAGCCGAACTAAAACTGGAGGGACACACTATTCTCAGATGCATCCGTATCAAATCACGAACCGGAGAACCAACATACATGGTACGAGTACTCACCAATAGCCAGGAAACCATCGACGATCTTCTCACTAACGGTGCATATGTGTACAAACGCAGATACAGAGTAGAGCCTTCACATATACCACCACCGCTCCCAATAAGATGTGAAAAATGTCAGCAGTACATCGTGCATCCAACATCAAAGTGTCCAAACGAAGACAAATGCGGATTTTGCTCAGGACCACATAACACTAAATCTTGCAATAACGCTCAACAACCTCCGAAATGCACTACATGCGGAGACAATCACCCGACATTTAGTTACAAATGTAAAGGGAGACCAGCACCGGAACCATCAAAGGCAGAACTCATAGTTCCAATACGCACTCCAGAAATAAAGCACCAAGGCACAAGCACTACATCTGTTTTTCAACCAATCACAATCGCTCAACTTCTTGCTTTCCTTACCGTAGTGCTTCAGAATATACATTCATTTCAACGACCATTCATCTTGCACCAAATACAGCACGCAGCAAAAACCACTCTTCATGTGAACTTCAATGCAACATATTCTGGTCCTTATGCCCACTTTCATGCTACGACACTTGCAACAGAGGTTTAAATTCAACTCCAAATTCTTAGCACATACAGTCATGGCTTTGATATTTCTATTCTTAAATATACGTTCATTTCCAACTTATAAACCTCTTTTTGAACAGCTGCTTCTAGAATAAAAGGTCAATGCTTTCCTCTTAAACGAAACCTATCTCAAGCCTACCAGCATCTGTAAAATACCACGCTACTCACTCCTTCGAAACGACAGTACACTCCCGGCGCTCAGAACAAACGGTGGCACTACTATAGGTTTTTCACCTTCCATACCTCATCGTTTACACACGCCTCAAATACCCAACCTACCAGAACACATAATTACAACTTTATGCTATAAAAATAATTACATCACCCTTGCAACCATCTACATCCGTCCGGGCTACCCCATACCGTATCCGTTCTTTGCACATATCTCAAATAATTTTCGTACATATATTATCATGGCCGATATTAACATACATAGTCGCCCAGACAGAGAAAAAATAGCTTTTCAACAATTCATTGAATTTCAAACCACAGGAACTGTATATCAACTGCCGAAACACACCAGACCAATTTCGAATACCACACCGGATATTGCAATAACCTCTACCAACCTAACACAACGTTGTAACTTCGATGTATTAGGCCTAATAGGAAGCGATCACGCCCCCATAAAACTCACTTTAAGCTGCCAAACTCAACCTTTCACACAAACAAACATACCACTGAGAAAAACACTACGTTTCGAGAAAGCAGACAGGATCGGATACAGATATTATATCAATACCCGCTTGAATCCGAATATCTCACTCACTACTGAAACTGAGTTTTATAATCAAATTGACACCATTACCAACACTCTTCATTCTGCATCCGAAAAATTCATCCCACAAACCACCCAACATCCCTACAGACCCAAACTTCCTCCACAATATCTACCACTTATACAACGATCCAGACATCTCTATCGTGACTACCAGAGAACCGGAAATCCAGAATCACTTCGATTACATCGACAATTACAGAGAACTGTTCATAATTACCTTAAAGCATATAAACTGCAACAGTGGGTTAAAACATGTAATAATCTTGCAGACACATCTCACCTGACAAAATATTGAAAAAAATTCAATGCACTTACCGGTAAATACACCAGAACTTCATACCCCCTCATACAAAACAACCAGGCATTACACACTGATGATGACAAAGTCAATGCATTTGCAGACTACCTTCAAGAAATATTCACCCCTTCGCCTCCTTTCAACCCTTTCGTACGTCATCCCGCGGAACGATTTGATCTCTCATCTCCGCATCTACAGGCAAACATTAACCATACTCTCCCGGAACACCCACATACTGAACCCATCACTCCTGAAGAAATTACCCAAACATTAACACGTAAACGCCAATCTGCACCAGGCATTGACACCATAACCTATAGACACCTTAAAGAAGCTCCCTGCTCCCTCATCCAACTCCTTGCAATACTTTACACCTTCATCTTGCGTACCGGCATTTTCCCAATACAGTGGAAGACCTCTAAAACCCTAATGTTTCTTAAACCGCAAAAACCTGCTCACTCAATCTCTTCTTATCGCCCAATCCAACTTACCTCTGCACTCACTAAAACTCTAGAAAAAATCCTCGTCCAACGATTACATCTCCATCTAGACCACCACAATCTCATACCTCTCCACCAAGCCGGCTTCCGTCCCAACTTCTCCATCAATGACCAACTCCTCCACCTCGTCAATACCATTACAAACCACTTCAATACCTCCCAACCATCCTATCTCGTCCTGTTTGATTTAGAAAAAGCTTTTGATAAAGTTTGGCACACAGCACTTATCCACAAACCCCGATCCTTCCAACTACCTATAACCTACATTCGCTTCATATTCAGTTTCATTACGAACCGTCTTGCCTACATTTCAATCAATTCCAGCCTATCACATCCCATTTTCCTCCACTGTGGGGGCCCTCAAGGATCCCCTTTATCACCTTTACTATACTTACTCTTTGTTGCCGACATGCCCCTTTACCTCCCAATATTCACCTATTCCAATACGCTGACGACATAGCATTTCTGGCCTGTAGTAAAACCATCCAAAATATAAACAGAACCATGACAGGCGCTATCAACTTCCTTACCTCTTGGTGCAGTAAGTGGGGACTCTCCATTAATTCACATAAAACCCAAGCCATCGTTTTCCTTCCTCCTAAACATCACTCACGTTTTCAACGAAATCCGTCACGTCTCACTTTATGTTCATCAAAACCCAACCTAGCTTCAAAACAAGTCACATACCTCGGACTCACCCTTGACCAACACCTAACCTGGCGACCTCATCTCAAAACCATTATTATCAAAACGTACAATAGACTAAACTTACTTAAACGCCTTACAGGAACCACATGGGGGCTAAAACCAGAAACAGTGCTAAACACATACTAAGTATTCCTACGCCCGGTTCTCACTTACGGATACAATGCCTGGATTGCCGCTGACCGTACATTCTACAAAAAACTCCAAATACGAAAGACATGCCCTCCGTATTGCGTATCGAATAAAACTTCCCAGCCCGACCCAAGACCTATATGACAGACTCACTTTCCCACACTTACTATATCACCTAGAAAAACTACGCATAAAATATGTTACAAAACATTTCGAAACTAACCATCTGCTCTTCCATAATATCATCATCTCACACGAACAGCAAAACCAACCCTCTACTCACAGGCATATACCATTATCACTTCTCTTTACACTATACCACTACACCATGCCTCCAAATCACCCTGACATACCATTCATCTCTGCATACACCACACCGATCATCCCTCATTATTTAGCACCTACATATTCTGCACAGTGACCATCTTGAACGCAAAGGGCCCATCTGTCTCCATCACGATCTAGAGTAGCCCCTAGATCAGAAGATAATCACTCATTCGTCTTATTTGTGCCAGAGTGTTGTCTTGTCTAATGCACCTGATGCCCATTTAATCATTCATCATTATACAAACTGCCTTTTTTTTATCCTTTAAGCATGATTATGAGAAAACTAATAATGACCTTGATGAAAAGAATAAATAAAGATTAAAAGATCCAAAATAAAATCTCTTTGCCCACCCACCTCTCTCCCAAGATCCACATTTCTTTAGCCATCCCTTCCCAAATAGAGGGTTTAGCTGGGGGTGCTAGCCTGACTAGCAAAAAAAATCACTAACAACATAACTTAACCTAGCCTAGCAGTAGACTGTTCATGTACATTCGAGGACCCTGTGTAGCACACGCATAGGAGAGAAAAGTACACTTACGGCTACACTGTGATTGACGACACTTCTCAGTGACGGAGGGCTGAAGTTAGATAGAGATTGGAGTCATTGCACAAAGACTGATCATCATCATTACCATTCATTGTTCAGAGACAGGATAGATTGTTACACCTGGTTACATTTATATATGTGTGGGGTTACGGCCCTCATTATCTTAGTAACAGGACTTATCACTTTCTCCGGCACTAACATGTCAGATCATCAACAACAGCATCATCAAGGACATCACTTGCCCCAAACAGTTCCAGGACCTTACCACCACCATACTCCACGCTAGTCAGCAGGAAACAGCAGAAAATGGAAACAGCAACTCGTTCGCGATCACGATCTCCTCACACCAACAGTTCAGGCCGACAATCGCCTCCTTTGAAGAAAACTCATACTATCAGTGGATCAGAATCGGACATCGAACATCATATGGATGTAACCGACCGAAATGAATTTCCGGATCTCACGAAACCATTTTCTTTCATCTTAACCAATTATGACTATAAATCCGAAAATACTACTTCAGCAACTCACCAAATACGTGTCACGGAACATCGTCGTTAGAATCATCCCGACAAGAAATGGAATGATAATTCATACAACCGACGCCAATCTTGCCTCCAAAATTCGAAATAAACATAGTTTCGAGATATTCGGAAAAACTGCTACTATGAGTCGTTTAGAACAGAAACAAACACGACAGCGACCACCACCTCGCAAAACACCAACACTCTCTGTAGTGATTCGAGGCATTAACCCCATCGTTCCGGACAACGAAACAGAAACCGAGTTGAAAGAAGAAGGACACTCCATACACAAATGCTTGCTTGCGGATTAAAAACAAAACTGGGGGACTAACATACATGGTTCGTGTTCTAACAACTAATCAAGAAACAATAGACGATCTACTTCATCACGGTCCATACATATACAAACGCAGATACCGAGTCGAACCATCTCACTCTCCACCCCTACTACCCATCCGTTGCGAGCGTTGTCAACAATATAACGTTCACCATACAGCAAACTGCAATAACGAAAACAAATGATATTGCTCGGGACCGTGCCCTACCAGATCCTGCACAAACATGCAGAATCCTCCAAAATGCACCACCTGTAGCGAAGCGCACCCAACTTTCAGCTATAAATGTAAAGCACGTCCAGCTCCAGAACCTACAAAACCCGAATTTACTGTACCAATTCGAACTCCGGAAACAGCAAATAAAGACAATATCACCGTGACTTCTGTATACCAACCAGTTAACATAGATCAACTATTAGCATTCATTACTGTCACCCTTCAAAATATCCACCCTTTTCAAAGGCACTTAATCTTACAACAGATCCAACATGCAGCAAAAACCACATTCCATGTGAACTTCAAAGCAACTTACTCTGGCCCATATGCTCACTTTAATGCACATACACTTGAAACAGAAGTTTAAATTGCAAAGCAACACCGAACACAAGAGATTAATTATGGCATTAGTGTTTCTATTTCTTAACATCAGATCACTACCAACAAACAAACCTCTTTTTGAACAACTACTCTTAGAAGAAAACGTCAATGCCTTCTTACTAAATGAAACTAATCTCACACCTCAAATCAACTGTAAATTTCCAAGGTACATTCTCTTACGTCAAGACTGTCAACTTCCAGTCTTAAGGGCAAGTGGAGGAACTGCGATATGTACCGTACCGACAATACAAACCACAAATACCGAATCTTCCTGAACACCTCATAACCACCCTATACTACAACCATAACTACATTACCTTTGCAACCATTTATATACGTCCCGGCCATCCAATACCAAATGACTTCATAGCATATATATCCAATGATTTTCGGACATACATCATCATGGCAGACATAAACATTCACAGTCGCTCTAACAGGGAAAAAGAGAACTTCTTCAACTTCATAGAATATCATACTACCGGAACAATTCACCAACTACCAAATCGCACCCGACCAGTCTCAAACACCACACCTGACATCGTTATCACTTCCACTAATTTAGGAACTTGTAGCACTATTGAAGTTCTTGATCTCCTAGGAAGTGATCATGCACCAGTGAAACTCACTCTACAATGCCAACAGAGACCAATTCAAACTTCTAAGATCACACCAAGACAAATACAACGATACGATAAAGCCAACTGGGACGGGTACAGAGACTTCATTGAAACTAAATTAGACCCACAAGTTCAAATAACCACAGAAGACGAATTATACGATACACTTGACAACATAAATGAAACATTTCAACAAGCAAACGATAAATTTATACCGACAAGCACTATACACCCATTTCGACCCAATCTACTTCCCCAATACTTACCACTAATCAGGCGATGCAGACAAATGTACCGCGACCACAAACATACCGGCAATCCAGAATCACTGCTCTTACAACGAACCGTACATAATTATGTTAAAGCATACAAATTAAGACAGTGGGTAAAAGCATGTAATCACTTAGCAGAGGAATCTCATCCAACAAAATACTGGAAACGATTCAACGCCCTCACCGGCAAGTACAGTAAAACCTCATATCCTCTGTTACAAAATAACCAAACACTCCACACGGACAAGGAAAAAGCAGATGCCTTTGCAACATACCCGTAAATCTCCAGGAAATCTTTACACCCACCATACCCGTAAATCCATTCAGACTTCACCCAGCTGACCGCCTTAACATAGACTCACGTCACTTACAACCAAATCCTAATCACATCCTTCCTGAACACACACTCACTGCACCAATCACTCCAGACGAAATCACCCACACCATAGTCCATAAACGTAACTCCGCTCCTGGCATAGACAGCATTACATACAGATACATTAAAGAGGCTCCATTTTCGTTCCTTCAACTATTAGCCACACTATTAAACTTTATCTTGCGTGCAGGATACTTCCCCTAAAACTTCAAAAACAATCATGTTTCCCAAACATCAAAAGCCACCCAATGCCGTATCATCTTATAGACCTATCCAGCTCACTTCAACTCTAAGTAAAATTCTTGAGAAAATCCTGGTAAATCGCTTACATCCACACCTAGACAAATATAATCTACTTCCTTTACACCAAACTGGATTCCGACCATCACTCAATGTAAATGATCAACTCTTACGACTAACCAATGCAATCACCAAACACTTCAACACCTCTCATCCTTCATGTTTAGTTTTATTTGATCTAGAAAAAGCTTTCTACAAAGTGTGGCACATAGCTCTTCTTTCAAAACTTCAACTATTCCGCCTCCCAATTGCATATATTAGATTCATGTTCAACTTTCTTACAAACCGCATAGCGTATATTTCCATAAACTCCAGCACTTCATACCGTCTTTCTTCATTGTGTCCCGCAAGGCTCCTCCCTATCTCCTTTATTATATCTTTTGTTTGTCGCCGATCTCTCTCCTCTACCTCCTAACATACACATTTTCCAATATGCTGATGACACAGCTTTCTTAGCTCTCAGTAAATCCATTCAACATATAAATCGTACCATGAACGAAGCAATACACATTTTTTCATCTTGGTGCAATAAATGGGGTCTCACTATCAACTCTCATAAAACACAGGCCATCGTATTCATCCCCCCCAAACGTCACTCCCGTGTCAAACGCAACCCATCCCAACTCGCTTTAACAGTTAACCATAACCCAATCCAACACTCCAAACACGTTACATATTTAGGGCTCATACTAGACCATAAACTCACCCGGTGCCCTCATCTTGAGAAAGTTATTCTTAAAGCCAAGAACCGTTTAAACCTCCTAAAAAGACTAACTGGTACTACTTGGCGACTCAAACCACGCACCATAATCAACACATACAAAGCATTCCTCCGTCCAGTTTTAACATATGGTTTCACTGCCTGGATTGCCGCACACCATAACATATACAAAAAACTAGCAAGCGTTCCGCATAAAACTCTCAAGTCCAACTCAAGAATTATACGACCGGATCACTTTCCCACATCTCCTACTACATCTTGAAACTCAAACAAAATACGTAACACAACGACTCGAAACAAACCACTTGCTCTTCTACATCATACATTCTCATCAAACACTCAACACACAACCTATTCACGCACATACATCACTTTCACTACTCTTTAAACTTTATCAAAATAAAATTAAACCAAACCACCCTGACTATGGACTTGCATCAACTATCAGTGTTCAAGACATCCCCCATTATCTTGCACCTTCATATTATGCACAGTAAACATCAGTGTACTAACAGGGCTTCATTCGTCTCCCATCTAATCCAGAGTCGCCCCTGGATAAGAAGATAAACCAGCATCTGTTAATTAATCATTTTTTAGTATTGTGACGTGTATCGCACCTCATGTTCATCTCTCACTCTACAATAATGGAAGACCCTCCCTAAAAGTATGATTATGAGCATAAGCTCATCATGGCCACAATATAATATAATAACGGAGAAAATAAAGTATTAAAGTAATCTAAAAACCCTTAGCCCATCCACATTCCTAAACCTCCCAATTAATCTCTACCTCCCTTCCCTAATAGAGGGTACAACGCTCTGCCGGGTGCTAGCAGCGGCTAGCAAAAAAAAATCACTAACAGATCCATCAAACACGGCACTGTGACGAGCCCGTCACATGTAAAATTTCTGATCATCTCTTTGTCTCTATATAGTCATTCAAGGAACACTTTCAGCTAATATGACTTCTCCTCATCATCATTCTGGAAGACATTATCTACCACAGCAGGTTCCAACACCACCTTATTCTGATCCTCCATCGTACTCTACTACTATAAAATAAAGAACAAAAACACATCAAAAACGCACTACCGATCAACTAGCTTCATTCAGCATCTCCAGACGATCCTCAACTTCTCCACCGTCTAAGAAAACGCACATTATCGGCGACTCAGATTCAGATCATGAAATGGCGCACAGTGATTCCGAAGACACTCTCTTAGGATCTACTAATAATTTAGTTACTTCATATCTGCTTACAAACTTCGACCCCAAATTTCAAAATACCAAACTGCTGTTTAAACAATTTGTGAAATATGTTTCAAGAGATCTCATTGTTCACATCATTCACACACGTAATGGCATCATAGTAAAATCTTCCGACCCTAACCTAGCCACAGAATTACGAGACAACCATAGCCTGGATATATTCAGAACTTTTGCAAAATTCACTAAACTCAATGCTCCCAGCTTGAAACAACCACCACCTCCACGCAGAGCACCAATGTTATCTGTAGTAATACGAGGGGTCACTCCAGATTTAACAGATGAGGAAATTACACAGGAACTCAAAACCGAAGGCCATATTCCAACAAAATGTATCAGTATTAAAATCAAACTCGGCACACCTAGCTACATGGTGCGTGTACTGACCAATCATTCAGAAACCATCACTAACCTACTGACATCTGGAGCCTATATCTATAGACGACGTTACAGAGTAGAACCTTCTCATTCACAACCTCCTCTACCAACACGATGCGAATACTGCCAACAGTATAATCATCATACAACCTCTCAGTGTCCAAATACACCAAAATGTGGCTATTGTACACGATTACACAGCACAAAAGAATGCCCAAACCTCAACCAACCACTGAAATGCAATACCTGCAACCAGCAACATCCTACCTACAGTTACAAATGTAAAAACAGACCAGAACCCACTCCAGACAATCCAGGACTCGTTTTACCTCTTCGCCCTCCAGAGACTAAAGCAACTCAGTCACCAATCCTCTCTCCATCACAACCTATTACCATCGACCAATTTCTTTCGTTCATCACCATTACTTTGCAAAACCTATATCCCTTCCGAAGAACCAACGTTCTATCCCAACTCCAATTCGCAGCCCGCTCAGTCCTCAACATGAATCTCTAACCTACCTATTCCTGTCCTTACATCAATATACATACAAACCCACTAGAAACTGCAGTATAAGACAATGATACTCCCTATCATTATCATCATTCTCGTTACATTTTCTATCACCTATCACCACCATCACAGCAAAGTCTCCCATCAGTGTTCGACAAGGGCTCATCTGTCTCTCATCACACCCAGAACCCTGGGTAAGAAGATTCACCCTCGCCTGTCCGTTTTAATGTTTGTGACGTAAAATTGCACTTCATCCCCATTACTCATTAGCCATCATAATCATCATGGATCCTGAACCAAACATATGATTATAAGCGTAATGCTTATAATGGTACCCATTTATTTAAGATATGAATAAAATAAAGGATAAATACATTTTGTAACCTCCCTTAGACCACCCCCATTACTACTCATCCTCCTTTCGTATACATCTCTTCCCTATAGAGAGGGCGTAACCCTCTACTGGGTGTTAGTCACCCGGTGACTAACAAAAGAGGCCTTAGGTCTCGCGCGAAAGAAAATAAAAATCACTAATTGAATTCATTACCAGGAAGTGCTAAACCTATTAAAAACGAGTAGTGTTCTCGTCCGCCAATCAAAATAAGGAGACATTTTTTGTAAGGTAATGCTCTTACTAGAGCTGTTACCATAATCTAATTCAATATTAAAACTTCACTAGCTCCATCTTCTTATGCAGTAGTTTACAATATATTTAACCTCCCCAATTGAGGTCAGCTCAAACAAACATCTTCCTTAACAGCACACTGTTTCAATGTTCACATGATGGGGATTTCCAAACGCTCTTTTCCCCCAATCTTACATCACTAATTAAACCACACTCTAGTACAAACAGCTTTAGGTTATCTTGCCACTTCACCACCCTTTCCTGTGTTCACACGTAATAAGAATTTCCAGGCGCCATCTTAGATGACCTCACTGCAACCATATTACTCTTTTCGTTCAATGATGGAGACTTCCACGCCTGATGACGTCACCGCCACCATGTTACCCTTCAATGAGGGAGACTTCCACACCTGATGACGTCATAGCCACCAAGCTTCATATCAACAAATGTGCAAACTCGCATGACTCATCTAACAACACGTCTCGGAACACCACAATGACGTCAATGAACTCACTATCTTCCTCCAACCACCCTTATAACACGTGCTCCTATGTAATTAACAGCCTTGGGTTACCTACACATCCTCCAACCACCATGGTACCTCTTCACACTATCTTCCTCCATCCACTGTTATGACACGTGCTATTTCGTAATTAACAGCCTTCGGTTACCTACACACCTCATAACACGTCATAAAAAACACCAACCCCCCCTCCAAGGGCAATGAACTCACTACTCACATGGAGAAGGTTCAGCTTAGCCCAAAGGACCTACCAGCCACTATGTTACAGAACATCTACTAGGGTGCGTCCGAGCGAAGCTGGGGGTCGTAGGTCCCTGTTAGTGGTGGGCACACGCAAAAGTACTGTTTACTCAAAAGTTTCGTTTAGGCAAAAGTTCTGTGCCGTACCGGATGTTTTTCCAAGTGTACTCCGGAAGTTGCCAAAATGGCTGCCCAGCCCTGCGGGTCGAGCTAAAAAAAGTTCTTGCAAACTGAAGAAACCAGGAAAATTTGTCTATATCATTATACGGTTGAGCTATTGCGTTGTTATATATTCTTCAGCAGGATTTTGAAAGATAGTTCTTCATAATAAACATTGGCCGATATGGTGTCATTTTGTTCAATCTGCTGTTCATCCATTATTTTAATATACTTTACGAACGATTATGTAACCATAGTTCTGAAAGATGAGTCCAGATTAGATCAAATTTCTGTACTTGCACATGTTGATGATGACCGTCTCAAAACGGCAAAATCATCGGTCGCTTCTTTCATACTCCGAATTTTGAAAATAGAAAAGAAAAGAAAGAGAATGTCTTTGGGTAATTACTTACTGCAGAAATTAATATATTTGATGGCACAATACACTACGATAGGTTTAAACACACACACAAGAGAATAAATACCTAAAATGTCTGGAATGATTTTTATGTGCCCTCTTAATCGATTTGAAATATTACTGCTAATATTGTTCATAGGTTGCCAAATGCTATAATTAAGTTCATAGTTTGCATCTGTAATAAAGCAGTGTTCAGAAATTATAATGCATAAATAAATACGTAAGTACGTGAGTTGGTTCGTTTTCGGCTTAAAGGTCCTCCTGGTTTCGTCCACTCACGTCCCCCCGTAATTCCGACCACAAAAACACACACCAACAATATTACCACTCTACGCTCGTTTTCCAGGTTTTTAAAAATAACTTTTCCAGCCTTTCCACGAAAGCGTAGTAAAAGTAGAACTGTGCGGTCAATTTTGTAAACCAATTTTCTTCCCTTACCTGTGCCGTACGTACTTCAATTGGCCAACTGTATTTTATGCCCTTGTACTCAAAACCATATGCATTGCTTATGGGCAGCAAACTCCCATGGCCATAGAATGGTACCGTAACTAGGCCATACATAACAAATCAAAATAAGCATTAATCTAACTGGGAGTTGTTTTTAACAAATTACACACAATAAACACTATTAACGTAGATTTATAAAATCGCACTTCCATATACACATAAACATAACACTACAACACTGAATTTTACAAATATGACCACTGCTCGTATTAGACCCTTTAATTTTATTATTACTTCTCACATTAATTAACTTCAACTTGTAAAAGGAAACAAGAAACTGAGTGCACTTGAAACTTCAGGACACACTGGCTGCGAAAAACGGATGCCACCGAATGTTGCGATAGACGGACGGCGGTTAACGGAATCGCACTTTTATTCATGACATCTGACAAAAGTCAGAGTCTAAACGAAATACTTTTCCTGGACAGCGAAATACAGGAATTGACACTATTTCACACTTCATGTTGTGTAAAGAATTTTACTACAATTCACAGTTGTCCCGTATGGGTCAACCTGGATAAGTATTATTTAATCTCGTCGTCTTTCTTTTGTTGAACAAAGCTAACTCACAGCACAGTCGACTTTCATACAAAATACGTGGTTCATCCTTCTCAAGCACTATAGAGTGATGCAATGCACATACACGTATCGCGGTGATCCGTTTGTGTTGGTTACTATCCCTCCTTCATCCAAACACAAAAACAAAAGTACCAATCAGAGGACGGGCTTTGATTCTCACTGAAGGTGCTGGTCGTTTAATTCAATTCAAATGGTTCCGCTACAAAAACAGTTTGCTAGTTTCACACTTAGCAACACAAATAAACACTGGGAGATGATTTGCATTTTTGTGGAACATCATAAGAAAGAACTTTTCTTGAAATGTGCACCACTAAAAACATGATTACACAATATTTCTACTCCGCTCTATTTTTTAATCGTTTGCGGAGGAGTATTGGAGTACGAGGGCTCTTTCTTCCACAATTTTATGTCCAGTAGAGTGTTGCAAAGGTGGGGCGGAATCTGCCGCTCCGGACCAAGCCAAATCTTCTTCAAACAGCTGGTGCTGTTGGTCGGTGGTGACAATGACGTGGAGCAGTGAAGCACATATGAGAGAGCGCTGGAAACGGTGCACAAAATTTTTCAGCAGCTCGTGCGGAAACACACGTTCGCTACAGTAATCACTTGCGAACTCTGTTATATATCAATAACCTATATCTAAAAGCGATACTGGAATGACTGTTGCCATTGAAAATTTCATTAATATATGATGCCAGGCAACAGAGAGCCACTTCTTTTGTCCACTTCCAGTCAAAACCAGTATGGAACAAAATTTCGTTTTTTCTGTTTTTTTACGCTTGATATCGTGTGCAACCTTCCAAAAAGTACATATTGTTTACAATATTTTCCATTATATACAGAGTAGGGTATAGAATTATACAAATTATCCAGAACATAATTACGTGCACAAAAGACTAGACGAATCGAACCAACTGACAAAATATTACCTTTTCTTATTATCTTAAACAAATAAAATACCTAACTGACTAACTCTGTGGTTTATGGAACTCGCAAGTTCATCGCCGCAGTAACAAACGTTCGCCAGTGGATTCTATGCTGGGTAATATCAAGCCAGTTTTCATCACCTACTTCTCGAAGATCTCTTCCAATATTGTTCTCCCAACGACGTCTTCGTCTTTCCAATGGTCTCCTTACATCCGGGATTCCAACCAGGATAGAATATAATCTCCGTTTTCCCCCCAACCAAGCTACATGGCCTGCCCACCTTAGTAGTCGCGATTTCATTATTCTTACAACATCTGGTGAATGGTATAGTCCGTGGAGTTCATTATGCAGTCTCCACTCTCCAGTCATCTCGTCCCGTTTCGGCCCGTATATCTTTCTCAAAACTTATTTTTAAACACATGTAATTTATGTTCATCTGCTAGGATCGTACTCCAACTTTCGCTACCGTAAAGTATTACCATTAGAATTATCGTTCTGAATATTTTCAATTTAAATTTCCTTGATATTAATCGCGATGTTAGAAGTTTTTGGACTGAAAAGAAACATGCGCTCCCCGATACTAAGCAACTTTTTATTTCTTCCGTGACCTCATTTTTGCTTGTTACGTATGCTCCCAAGTATTTAAATTTGTTTACTTTCTCGATGACCTGATCCCTAATTCTTATGTTTTTATTTCCTTCATTCCCTGTGTTTCGGCTTGTTATCATGTATTTTATTTTATCTATGTTTACCTGTAGATCTATATCTCATCGCACGCTTCTACTAAGACATCAGTGTTGCTTTGTAGTGCATCAATATCGTTCCCTATTAAACCTACATCATCCGCGTATACGAACAGTTCATTCAAACCATTCAACTAGTCCCTTTTTGTCCCCTTTAATTTTTAAAATCGCATATTCTAACGCAAAGTTAAACAGTAGTGGTGACAAGGCATCGCCTTGTTTCAATCCGTAGCAAATCTTGAAACTATTTGACACATTATTACCTATCCGTACTCCCTTTTGATAGAGTCATATGCTTTCTTAAAATCAATGAATAGCTGATGAACCGCCCCACTGTATTCCCATTCCTTTTCCAAAATTTGTCTCAAGGCAAAAATTTGGGCCAACGTGGATCTATTTCATCTAAATCCACATTGGTAATCTCCAATTATTTCATCTATGTATACACTTAGGCGTGTTAACATAATATTACTCAATACCTTGTAATAGGTTGGAAGTAACGAGATTCCGCGGTATCTATTACATAAACTACAAATTAATAAAATCGGCTTACGCCCACACGACAGGAGTGACTGCTTAGTGTCGTAAGACAGACCCAAGAGCAAATATTTAAATTCGTGTTTTCACTTCCAGTTTAATCCAATGTGGATTAAATTTTCAGTTCTAACTCAGTTTTATACGCTTCTTATTGCTGTGCTTATTGATTTAAGTCTTAATTCCTGAGTTATTCGCGTTATATACCCTACTCTGCATATAAAAGTAAGTACTAGAAAAAAATGTTCGGTTTTTTTTTAAGAATTAAGACATAAAGAAACGGGCTGCACAGCGGTATCAAGCGTAAAAACTGAGTTAAAACCGAAAAAAAGTCCATATTGGTTTAGACTGGGAGTGGACAAACGAGATTAATTGTTTTCTCCGCCCCCTGACTTCATATAATCATGACATTTTCAATGGCAGCAGTCAGTCCTGTATCGCATTTAGATAGAGGTCATTGAGATGTTCTCACAGAGCGTGAAATATTATTAATATATTGTAGAAACAGTTTCTTTTCTGAAAAATGATAGAAAAACATTTATTTTTTTTAAAATATTTTCTTTCATGCTAACAAGAATTTTAAAGTCAGAGGGTAGTTTTGTAAATATTTCCGTCAATGATATATTTAAAAAAAAAAAACTATATATAGTACACAATATATATTCCAGTATTGTTTCAAACTTTTGCTGCAATGTGTTTGAAACACACATGTTTTGCCAACATGTATAATGACACTTTTGATAAACTTATGTTTAACAACATTAGCGATTTTGACGTTTACCAACACAGAATTTCGAGATTTATCCCATTAAAGCCAATAAAATTAATATTAGTTCTCGGTATCTGGCAACGCTGTAAACAATGATAAACTGTAAACAACAGAAACACTGCAAAATAATTGTGACAGCATATATATCATTTCGGGTCTTTTAGATGCTTCTATATGTTTAAACGTACTGCAGTGCAGGGCGGCACAGTCTGAACTTCGGATATCCTCGGAAGCGTTCGACAGAACCTGACGATGACGTCACTCGCAGGATAACGTGGCCCACGAAAGAGACCGATAAAGCGGGCTGGTGGGATGTGCAGGATAAGCACTAAGGCAGCACGATATACAGCGTAATGAAACCTGTACTTCACATAATTTCTTTTTGTAATTAATGAACAATTTACTCATATACTTTTTCTCAAGGCCTACAATTTCAAGCTGTAAATATATAGGGGGTCTATGTATATAATTTTTATCATAATATTGGGTTACAAATATGTGCTGTTTAGACAATAGAGTCTACGGCGTTATTCTCGTACGAAGTCTATAACTCGGAAAATATTTAACTCAGAGCTTTGGAGAAGAAAAAGAGAGAAAGAGAGAATAAGTGCATATGCGCAATTGAATTATGATACTGGGAACCAGTGACGTCCAAGAAATATCTCTACGGGGTATCAACTTCAGAATTTGTAATGGAAAGTAGAGTAGTTTTTCATGTAACTGGATTGGAATCTATACAAAAAACAACTTTTTTTAGGAAATATTCTGTTTTATATTTCCTGCGGTTTAACAGTTCATTTTGATGGCACCTATATTATATCAGCAGCTTTGTCCGTCACCAATAACTCAAGAACAATTTCAACGCCAACTAACTGATTCCCTACACACTTTTCAGACACTGACAAAATAGTTAAATTTCTGGATTTTGCAATGTTTAAAATTAATGGACATTTACCTCGTCAGTATGGATATGATATTAATTTCCGTAAGGATTACAATGAACACTCCTTTAACCTCTATGTCCTAATAAAATGAACAGTTTGAAACTCCCAGTATTTACATGAAAACTCTTAAATAATAATAATATTAATAAAAAAAACAGCTTTCTGAAAGTTGTAGAGCAGTCTGAAGAAGGAAGTGGTATACTTCTGAAACTGTTACGTTTTAATTTATTTTTATTAATTAAATAATATCAGCCTTGTCAGAAAGCTGTGTTTCTCTCTATTCAATGTTGTTGTAATATCTAAAACTCTTAATGTGGAGAAATTTAAAGAAGACACACACAGATGAGAAATAATATTACTGTATATGGGATCATTATGAACACAATTTTTGTTATACCTATTCAATGGCTTTGAATGTCAATAATAATAATAATATCATTAAAATGTTTCACCATGCTCATTTTGTTTAAATATTCCATATCATGTAGCTCAAGTCCTTAAGTTGTGACAGTTCATCATGAATTCTAGTAATGTGACCATTTGCTTGCTTTATTGGCATTTCCAAGATTTTATTTTATTTTCAAATTTAAATACCTAATTCGAATGAAAGTTTATGTTTTGCCCTAACGTATAACTATTTAATTTACTAAAGGAAGCTTTGCACATAGTAAAGAAATAATATTTTTCATTACTCTGTATTTTGTACTAAAATTTTCTGCAGGATAGTACGAACGAAATGCACTTTCCATATCTTTTACAGTTTGAAGGAAATCCTGGCTTAGTGGCTTGGTTTTTAAAATCCAGTTCGCGACATTATATCTAGCCTATCCAACTTTTACAGGGCATGATGAAGTTTATCAGAACGAGACGTTAGTTTGAATCCATATGACGGCATTTTTTGTGCTAAATGAACCGCTAGATAACAAAGTAAATGAATTTGATTTAATTTTATTTTAGGATCTTTAGGCAACTTTGGCTCAGGCTGTATGGATGATGATGAGGGAATTCGTGGAATGAAGAAAGTATGAGGAAACGGGAGGAAACTCTCACACACGGTGTTTCTCTTCCACAAAGCCCAGATTGCATGAGGTGGGATCGAATCGAACGGATGACCCCAAGCAGCAGAGGTGAGCGCTCTACCACTGAGTCACCGCATACCGAAGTCCTTGTTCTGAGCAGTTCAGTTGGTATATAAGAGGAAAGTGGCAAGTAACAAAATCCTTTGGAAACCTAAAATAAGTTATGCCTTCTGTCTTTCCTGCTTCTTCTTTTTTTTTTTGAGACGAAGCAACTGCACTTTTGCAGGCGTCCTTGTAAAATATTGTTTTAGGTGCGATTTACAGTTGAGTACCTACTACGTCCCTATATACACTTTAATAGGTTATTGAAACCACACTAAAAACAAAAAGCACACACACACACATTTAAAGAATAGCAAAACCTGCAATTACACGTTACACTCCAAACTCACGTGTTATTAAGTTTTCAACACTCTCAATGCACTCACATCGTTTACTTCTTTCCTGCGGTGACGTCAGTGGTTGGTTCCGCGTACGACCCTTATTTTTCAGCTTCGGGCGGAAAGACTACTCTACTTTCTCAGTATATTATACAAGTACTTTGCTGCAGTGCATTGTGCCAACAAATATCCTAATTTTTGTAGCAAGTATTGATGCGTATGTATTCTCTTTGTCTCGTTTTCTGTTTACAAAGTTCGGAGTAGCAAAGAAACGACCGATGATTTCGCTGTTCTAAGACTGTTCTCGCCAACATGCAATGTATATGTATACAGGTAAACCATCCTGCCCTGATTGGCTGAATGGTGTATGACGAAAACTGGAAGTGTAGCAAAGAGTTTCCCTTCGGAGAAATCAGTGTTATACTAAGATTGGAAATCGCCAGGTAGCTAGCGACAACTGCAACCAATCAGGGCACGTCATGCTATTACAGTGCCTCTTGCGACAGGGGAAATTAGCAGTCACGCAGAGGGGTCCATTCCCAACAAGTGAACAAAATTGATTTTCCATATTCCGTTGCGTTGATGGATAGTTAAACGATTTTGAGAGAATCTTTAAACCTACGGGTAAAGTGTTCGCTTACTTCTCCAAGGATGTACTACATTTTTCTTTAAAACATGAGCAAGAGCAATACGAGTTGTACTGTTGCACTTTGTTCTAATTATAGTTCTATTAGAGGAGTAAGGGCTAATTTACATGCACGCTTGCGTTGCGTGCTTTGCTTGCGATTAGAGTGAGTAGCCAATTGAAGCACGTGTTTTATTACGTAATACGTAGAACACGCAATAAAACACGTGTTTCAATTGGCTATTCATCCATATCGCAAGCAACGCAAGCGTGTTTGAAACTGAGCCGTAAAATATTTTAGACTTCACTAGGCCATGGTACATGGTAACGTTTGAAGTTTGGCTCTCATATAACTGTGAAATTCAAAATATTTATCGCATTCTACTAACAATTTAGAACCAAACCTGTCACGCTACTCTTCAGGCAACGACTGATTGACTGCTTGTGCATTTAATGTCAAAGCGTAATACTGAATATCGATTGTGTTTGGTGTTGCGTCCCCCTGACACCTGGAGAGCTACCGTCGCTAAGATTTCCCCATCTGGGGCTCGCTGAGTCATACCATCTACCACTTACGTCATCCGCAAAGGAATATGGGAATTCAAAACTGTTCACTGTTGTCCGGAATGTACCCCTCTGGCCAATATGTACACGCATACAAATTTGGCCTAATCTAGACTCACCATAAAACGAGAACTTAAATAATATATTTGTTGTACTTTCTATGTGTATTCTTTATCTTTTGTGCTAATTATTTAATGATCATTTTCATTTTGATTGAGACAAATGTCACAGTTACAAGGAATATAACAAGTATATAGCCACAAACAAAGAGTGTATAATGAAATCAGATACTAATTATGTCGACTTGATAAGGTTTAGATTTCTTATTAACGTATATTTTGAACGTAAACTGCAAGATTCACTCTGTGCATATACACATAATTTCAATTTTAATTTATCCTTTCGCAAAATTTGTAATCTAACATATATTCGTCGTTATATAAAAATAATTTCATATTAAAAAATAGAAAACAGTTCCAACGTATCTATGCATCGAGAAATAATTTCCTTTGAAATGAGATATCAGCATTCTAATTTCATATAAAATGAGAAGATACCAATTTCGAAAGACGATTAGTGTGAAACGGGCATGTTTTTATTTTTCATTAAATGCGAACGCTGAAATTTCACTTTAAAAAAATATGTGTGCATAGATAACGACTTTTTTTTTCTTAATAACATACCATTTCTTACTGTATAGCATTGAAAATTCGATTCTTTTTACTTGGCTTGAAATGTAACACCTGATCGGGAAATTTTAGGGTTTCGGACGAGAAATTTTCTCTTAGGAAACTGACAACACTACGCTGTGCGTTGCCAATTTACTTGTTTTCCAACTAATTCTAGTCTTTTTGAAAGACCGTTTGGTTGGGAAAATAGCCATTTAGTTGCTAGTGGGAAATCTAGTCCTTCTAAAATGTTGCCTAGTTGTAATCTAGTTTTTTTTTTAAAATCCTTTTGAGAAATAAATTCCAATATCATTTTAAAATACAGTGACCGATAATCGTATAATTCTTTTTGAATCCCACGTACCCAGTTGAGAAAATTTTTAAACATAGATTTAGAAAAGCAATTAGTTCCTAATCTATGCACGGGTTATTTGTACGAGAAGAAAGTAACAGAATCGAGTAATTCTTGTATTAAAGAAGGATAAGAGAAAATTGAAAGACAAAGAAGTCTGAAATTTGTTTGTTGATTAATGAAACAACTTCAACAAAGATTGGCTAAAGCCCCTCGTACACGATTCAATAAACATTGAATCAAATTCTTGAACAAGAAGTTGGATGAGTGCGTACACGATCCAACTGGTATAATCAAAGAGTTGTATCCAAGTAGTGTTGAAAGTGCTTGGATGGTGCTCGTACACGATTCAATAAGTTAAGCGGAAGTGTGATAGAGCCAAAAGCACGTGAGTCGATTTGCACTTTCTGCGTTGAAAGCAGGAACATGGAGTGAATGTTAAACATGATATGCGTCGCTTTTAATAAAATAATAACCTGATTAACGGCTGCGATTCCGTAGTTGGTGATGCCTCGAACATCGACTTTTTATTGCTTTATTTAAAACTCTTTTCAATCCTTATAAATTTCTATTTATTTCCGGTTACACGCACTTCTATAAACATCTAACGACAACTAACAATCCAAAGTGAAAATGCACATTTTATTATTATTTCGTTACATACGCACTCCAGTTGATCAAGATAGCGCCATGTGGAGGCATACTAATCGTGACACTTCGTGTCGGAATACATTTATTTGCGTTCATTACTACATGCAGATTGTAGGGATGCGGCGGTATATTAATAGCATTGCGTCGTATTATGAATGACACGTTATTTGCTACAAAAATCATGGCCACAATGCTGAATAAGCAAAGGCGGGTTAAAGAAGGTTAGATTTTTTATTATATGCGATGCATGGTTTAATGTGCTCACTCACCAACGTGCAAGCAGCCAAGTAGTTCCAAGTACTTTTCGCTCTTTCATGCACGGTTTAACGTGCTCGCTCACCAGCGTGGAAGCAGCCAAGTAGTTTCAAGTACTATTCGCTATTTCATACACAAATTAATGTGCTCGCTCACTAACGTGAAAGCAGCCAAGTAGTTCCAAGTACTTTTCGCTATTTCATGCACGGTTTAATGTGCTCGCTCACCAACGTGGAAGCAGCCAAGAAGTTTCAAGTACTTTTCGCTTTTTCACTCTAATTTAATACTTCCATGACTCGAAACTTTGTTATATTTTAAGTTACAGCCCTTCCACACACGTTGGAAAAGATTACATTTTTTCATGCCCTAAAGTAAAGATACTTCTATGTTTAGCAGCTTTGAACATCCTACATACAGTAAATAAAAACTCGACCTTTCCTCATAAATTATGAGCAACTCAGTGGTACTTTAAATATTAATATCCTACTGCTTCTAAATACAATACGAACTTTATTAGGAATTATAGTAAACCGTCTGTATCAATTTCTATTGCAATAGTGATTGTACAAAAGCTACAGAAGAAACATCAGGTACACTTTACCTCAGCAAGATGCGATGGAATTTCTTGTAGCGATACTTTATTTATTTTATTTTGATTTTCTGATAATATCTTTATTTCGCATCATAAAAACAAGGCTTTAAAAATTCCCTGCTCCATGTTAACATCTTAATTTTTAGCATTCCGGAAGCACTGTTATCACGTGTTCAAGTCACCAGTGCGTTGAATTCAATAAAAATAGGATAGGTTCTAAATAGGACGAATTGGATGAGAAGACTTGAATTCAAGAGATTTCCTGTGTGGAGTCTCTGACTCGTGACGTCATTTTCATCCAATTGCTTGTTCAACGCTCTTGTTCAAGCTTTATTGAATCGTGTACGAGGGGCTTAATGACATTGGAACTCTTAGAAAAGCCTCTCTCGTTGTCTGCATGGCACTTTTCGTCTTTGGGGCTCTTCATTCCTCTGCTTTAAATATTCTATTTACATAGTGAGCACTAAAATGAAATTTGTAAGGCGAAAACTTGCAGTAGTGTAATGGAATACAAAAACCTTAGTCAGCTTTTGTATGAGCTCTTCAATTATTGTATTGTTAATGGTGAAAACTCATTTAGAAAGTTAGCAGAATTTGTAGTGTCGAGGCTTGGTTTACTTGGTCCAATGCAGAAATTTTTAATCAGTTAAACACTGTTAAATAATAATAATAATAATGAGGTAGAATGGATACACACATGTCGAATTCTGTTTTGGAAATTTCTGCTGGCTTACACAAGAGAAATAAATGCTGGTACAAATTTGAATTTTCTGTTTATCCTGAATAAAGGAAGAAAGAAAGAACGGAGGCAAACAAACTCCACAACCATCTCATTCAACTTTATCTTAGCATGAACTTCAATTGCTCCCACTGATGAAGTCATCGACGATTATATTGACAACTTGCTAACAATTCATTTTTAATTGAGTTAACTACGTTTTAAGCTATTATACTTTTCTTATATGTCATTTGAACGATTATAATGGAACGAAATAAATTCTGGTTGTTTAGAGCATGATTCTAGTTGTTTTTGACCAAGATTCTAGTTGGTAATTTGTCAGACTGTTGGCAGCACTGACTGTTCAAAATTCAAAAAGAAAAATGGTGCTCCTAGGATTGAGTTTGTTGGCACGAAGTAGAGGTCCTGATGCATTTTGGAGAAAACGGAAAATCTTAAAACTATCAGCTGTAAGAACTGTTTTATTGCATTTACATTTGTACCTTGAATATCTTCAAGTGTTTCCAAGGCAAGTTTATCGCTGTAAAAGAAATTGAATATCAGCAGCTTCACTGTTGGCCGATGTACTCTTCCCGGCTCCAGCTATGGTGCAGTTTGCAGCAGCCAGCTATTATGCTATGTTTTACCGTATGTGCGCTTGATACCACTCATTCTGTTACAAATAATGTACATGGGGAGCCGGGGAGGGGGATGCACCATTGTAATCACTGGACGGCCTAAGTATTAACTTTTTTTTTTTTTTTTTTCAGGTTAAACATGTTGCGTTACCTGAGGGTAGGTGAGGTTTCATTGCATGAAATACGAAAGAGTTCAGTACATGGTACGTGAAATGAAAATGACGCAAAATAGAACAAGTAATTATAATGTAAGTTACTGTACCTCCCATTGTGCAGAGTGATCAAGTGTGTCGCTTTAGTGTCCCACATTTCGGGACGGAAAGTTCTAGAACTCTGGCCCAGTTCAGCGATTATCGTTATTAGATATTGTTGCCTGATATTGATTTCCGCAGTAATCTGATCCAACTATCTTCTGCTCATTTTCGTATGAAAGTCATTACTTACGTTCTTGGTTGTAATTTACAAGTTCCTGTGCCTATTCATTGCTTTACCTGCATGTCAATCGACAGATTGCGACTTCCTTTAATGTTACTTCGTGAATTTGATGCCACAACTTTTTCGTTTCCCTGTTATGCGAGCCACATGTTGACCAGTTGTTGTATTATTACGCTTTAAAGTAGTTCAGTACATCATCAGCTTTTGCCGTTTTCTTTACTGTTTACAAGTTAACGATGTAGATCACCCCCGCCATCTTGGTACGCACTTTCCATTGATTTACACGGGAATTGTTTTACTCGTCTTATATCTTTCAGGAGCGTACTTTTAACTTCCGTTTTCGCTCAGTTTATCGTTCTCTTTTACTCCTGCTATTTCATAGAAATGCAATATTTTACACACGAACAGTATAATTTCCCGTTAACATATTGTGATTTATATAGCAAACTATTAATAATACATTATACTTATATATTTGAAGAAACTTCACAAACCAAAACTATACAATTCTGAAAATTTTAACGTATGATACCCAAACGGTAGGTAGAAGCAGATTCCCGATTTCTGTCTTGAGCAGTTTTTACAAATTTTTAACTGGGACGATCTTCCGAGATTTTCCGTTGTTTCACTTACAGCACTAGAACTCGAAAACAATTTAGCCGCATGTGACCGTTTATATTTTGTTGGAGCAAGGGACGTATTTTCAAACGCTGTAAGCCACGTTTTCGTGTTTTAGATGGGACGGAATTTATTGCGAGAAATGTTGGGAGTGAAACCGAAAAAAAAAGATCTTTTTATTCCATTAAAAAAATCGTGAAGGTGGCAGCAGTGTTTTTCCGTGACCGAAAATTAGTGTAAATATTTTCTGACGCATAAGCAATATATCCTGCAATTCGAGGTCATTGTCTGTGGAACGGAGTTATAGAAATAATAATACAATCCAAAATCTTGTATATAGGTGAATATCCCGCCATGTCCTGAATCAGTATTATCACCTCTATACACCTTTCTAACTGACCGATTGAAGAGATTTATGGGTGTTTGTCGGGTATCGACCACGCGTGCAGACTATATAAGTAGAGTTGCTCAACTATGTGCGAAAGGAAATTTAATTGGTGTCATTAAAAAAAAATGAATTTTTGGGTGAAAATTAGTACTAGAAATTAAAATAGCTGTTAAGACTACTCAAACTTCTTTGGATGATGCTGCAGTTATTTACACGGTTATATTAATACATTTCTATTATCAGCAAAGATTCACGATTCGAAAAAGTCGCATGTGATATTGTACAACATAGATATTATTTCAATGAATTGTTAATTTGTTCATCAACATAAACATTCACTATTAAAAAAAATATATATATAATGACAAATATTTCCTCGATATTTTTTAAGATTGTTTAAGTGAGTACAGCTCCTGGATGACAGAAAGTTCTTTCTCATCAAATTTATGCAACCGAGCGGAATGCCCAATAGGTACAGGAAGCTTCACCTTGAGTTCTTTGCTGGCACTGGCCACACTAGCCCAGTAAATAGAGGTTTGATGTCGTAACAAATTATGGGAAAGCTGAATTTTGGCAGGTGTGTAGGACATATGGTAGGGATCACAAAACAAGAAAGTCCCGACCTCTCTCGCTTGCTCCCCCCCCCCCCTTCAAAAATCGCAATGGCAGTACTTCATTCAAACGCTTGCAGCGTCCAAACCAATAAGGTTATTGACTTGATTCTTTTTTTGTTTTCTTCCTTAGACAATTATCTAAAAATAATGTTCAGTGCATATTTTGTGTTTATCGTACAGTTTTGTCACAAACGTAAAAAAAAAGTAACAAAATAGACATAAATTTATAATGAAAGGAAATGTAAATTATTGTTAACTTTTTATCTTTATGTTATTTGCAAAATTTCCTCGAATTAACTTACAGATAACTTAAAAACCTTTAAAATGATGTATAACAGTATATACTTTTAATGAATGATAAGCCGAAAAGTCAACAGTTGTAAGCACTGACAACGGCGCGCGGGTTAGTGTGTGGTTGGCGGTCACTCAGTATTACTCATGTTTCAACGTGTTTGTTTATGTTTGCGTCTGAGAAGGGAATATTATACCCGTCAGTATGCAGTTGGTCGGCGATTCGTATTAACGGTCTTTGTGTCTAGAGCGTATTTACAGTTGTGTCGATCTTGTGAATGAATGAATAGGTGGCAAGTGAAAATGATGAAGTTAGTATCTGATCGTGATGTAAGTATTGACGGATTGTATTACTAAAAATTTTAATTTCAGTATATTTAATAATGACTGAATTTACCAGAATATGTATTTTTTTGTAAAAAAAGAACTTGAAGATAGTGCAGTGACTGTAACTCAAGGATTACAAACTATCATAAGAACCAGCATTGAAAGGAAGGATAGTATCCATCTAGCATTACGTAATGTAAATATTATAAAAGTTCATAATGAATGCAGGAAACAGTATACTAGGCCCAGCAATATTAAATCCGCTATACAGTCTCTACAACAGGCTACTACGTCACAGCATTGTTTAAGGGAATTAGAAAATAAATTTAATTTTAAGCGTGATTGTGTGTTATGTGGGGAAAAAGTTGATTATGACCCGAAATACCCGCTAAAATATCGTAGGCAAATACATCACGTAATGACCTTAGAATTCAAACAAACCATACTTAGGGCTTGTGATAATAGGGACGATGAATAGAGTGGTAAAGTTAAGGCTAGACTGTTAGATGTTATTGATTTAGTCGCCGCTGAAGCGCGCTATCATGGTGATTGTTATAAAGAGTTTTGTAAAGTTAAGGCAAGTGGAAAAAAATGTAGGGCGACCACAATCAGCTGATTCTTTAGAACAATTCAATTTACTGTGTAATTATCTTGAAAACAACAATGAATGCCAGTTTTCAATAAAAGAGCTGCGAGATATTGTAATTGACATAAGTGGTGCTGATTACACAGATTATTATCTAAAATCGAAATTGTGTGATTATTTTCAAGATCGGTTGGTAGTGCACAATGTATCGGGAAGAAAAAGTGTTTTATATATGTCACATACTAGTCATATCGTTCTTGACTTATGGTATAAAAATAGAGAAAAAACTGACGAAGAAGAACTTAAAAGGATAGTACGAACAGCCGCACAAATTGTCAGGGAAGACATCCAGAAAATGAAGTATGATTGTGAACAATATCCAAATGAAGAGGATATTAGATCTGTTTCCGATCATTTAATTCCGGAAACCTTGAAACTATTCACTTCTACAGTATCGAAAAAGAGATCTGAAAACGAGAGCCCTGACATTCGTAGAAAACGTGCTGTTATCAACCATGCAGTAATTTCTGCTGTAAGGCCCAAGTCATTCTTGTCTCCAGTACAGACTTGTTTGTCCCTGTATTTGAATAGGCTTTACGGATAGAAACACCTGATCGAACTACTGTCTGCATTAGGAGTTTGTTCCTCACATTACGAAAGTGATAGATACTTAAGATCCTTAATTAGTGCAGGTCCCCCAGTTATACAATGTGACGCCTTTACGCAGTTTGTATTTGATAATGCTGATGTGAACGTGAGGACTTTGGATGGTTTTAATACATTCCACGCTATGGGTGGAATAGCATGTATAACTCCATCTGCAAATATCTCTAACAACCGAAGTGCCTAGGTTAGTAGACGAATCGTTCCATGTTTCAGGGGGAATACGGAAACTTTCATATGTAAAACGGAAACAGAGTGGGCTAAAAAATATTATAATAGATGATTTGACTGATATGTGATAGCCTTAAGAAAAACCAGTGTAAACACATCATCTATCATCCATCCATTAAATCTCTTATGGATTAGTGGAGTTAACTCCCAACCAGGTTGGAACGGCTTTATGCAAGTATCAACAAGCAACGAAGCAAGTTTCGAAACGACTTATGTTATGGCAATTCCATTTATTGATATTGACCCAAACAAGCCATCATCCGTGCACAGCTTTGTGTTTTGCTTCCGCGCAATGTAGAAAAATTAATCAAACATGCATTGTAACCTTTGATCAACCCCTTTTTCTAAAGGCAATGGAAATGGTATCTGGTGCTGAAGACTCATCTGATTTATCAAAAATTATTGTAAGGTTGGAAGGTTTTCATTTACTAATGTCGTACCTAGGATGTATTGGTCGAATCATGGAAGAAAGTGGAATAGAGTCACTATGGGAGACTGTCTATGGAAAGTCTACAGTAAAACATATGCTGAGTAGTCATGCTTTTGCTAGAGCGGTTAGGGCATATATCTTAACAGGTGCTGCTATCGTTGAGAAAGTGACGGAAGAAATACACGATGAAATATTTTCTCATGATATACAGCAAATATATGACAAACTTACAAACAATGAAATATCTCAGGCAACTGCGAGTGCGGAGGAAGCGGTTCAATTGTCTATCATAAAATTGACAAACCACGTTAACAGCATGAAGTCTGTGAGCAGAATGTCAAAATTGTGGCTCAATTTACTAGAACTAATTTGACTTAATGAGTTTATTTTAGCAGAAAGAACGGGAAACTGGGATTTGCATTTAGAGACAACCGTAGATATGCTTCCCTATTTTCATGCGGCAGGTCATCTCCCTTATGCTAAGTCTGCCCATTTGTATGCCCAACAAATGCGTGACTTGAAATGTAAACTTTCTAAAAAAGAGTACGAGTTATTTACGAAAAAAGGTTTTTTACTGTTAGAAGGAGTGACAAGTTTTGGTCTGGAGTTTGGACTGACATGTGTATTGAGCAATCATTAATGAAGTCTGTGAAATCAACAGGAGGTCTTACCACGGAAGATGGATTACTGAGAGTACTTCGAGTAAGTGGTTGCTGGGAACTCCAGCATTTTTTGTAATCAGTGAGGCCTTTCGAAAGTTCATTGGACTGGATTATTATACGCATGAGCAACATGTGGAGTTGAGGGAAAGCCGTCAAGCTGACAAACGTGACTTATCTTAATTTAGGGATTGGATAAGCCAGCACAGTCCTTTTGCTTGTAACACACAAGAAGTATTCAGCCTGTCTACGGGATTGGTGTCCGATTCTACTGTTAACTGTGACAGCATATGAAGTCGGAATGGCAGCAATGGAAAAGATGGCAGGAAAATCTTTTGATGATATCAAGCTTCACAGAAAAGACATGGTTAAGACACAGGCAAATTATAAGGCTATCAAAGTAAGGTCTCAAGACGTTGTCATTAATACACAGCAAATATTTAACAGGATTATATGCATTTGTGACAGCCCTATGAAACTTAAATCATATTTCAAGTTTGAATTGGCATCACACCCACCATCATTGTTTGAGGAGAAATCCTTACGGAAAGGCACGAAAGCATCATTGATGAAAGCATTTGAAGCTGGAATTGTTAAAAAAAGATTCGAAACCAATGACACTGCTTTTGTGATAGATGGCGGATATTTATTACATGCAGTTGTTTGGGGAAAAAACAGTACTTTCAAGGAAATAGTAGCAAATTATATAATTTGTATAATCCGAAGATATGGAAAGAACGTGACAGTAGTATTCGACGGGTATCCCACCTCACCAACCACGAAACAACAAGAGCAACTTAGGAGAGCATCTAAAATTTCGTCACATGCAATTGTATTTGATGAAAATAATGTTTGCACAACACCACAAGCGGCGTTTTTGGCAAATTCACAAAATAAAAAAAGGTTGATCGAGGCTTTCAAAACAATGTGTATTGCTGCTGATATAAATGCTGTCTCGGCAGAAGAAGACGCTGATAGTCTCATTATCGAACAAGCAATAAAATATTTACAGAATAATGATATAACTGTTGTAGTAGGTACTGATACTGATCTGTTGGTACTGCTTGTGGCACTAGCTCCTGAGACTGACGGGAAACTATTTTTCTGGAAACCTTTGCCTTTAGAATCAGTGGGTACAGTTTATTCTGTTGATTTGCTTGTTCAAAAGTACTCTGATCAGCGGACTCATCTCTTATTTGCCCATTCTATCACAGGATGCGACACGACTTCTGCATTTTACGGGATAGGAAAAATGAAGGCATTCAATCTAATAAGAGCATCATCCGGCGCGAGGTCCGAAGCTGAGTGGTTTATTAAACCCAATATGTCAAAAGAAGTTCTTTCAGAAAATGGAGAACGTTTCATTTTGAGCATGTACAATTTATCACAATATAACAATCTTGATGAAGCAAGGTACTTTAAATTCCAGAGGCTAAATGCAAAATTATCATTGAAATCTAATTTTGACTTGGCCAAGCTTCCACCAACCTCAAACGCTGCAAGACAACATGTATTTGAGGGTCTACCATCAAATTCAAACATGGTTCGGTAACAAACTCCCAGTGGAAGAGTGGGGTTGGGAATATCAAGAAACCAACAAGTTGAGGCCAGTACCAATGACAAATCCTCCTGCACCAGATGAGCTACTTTTATTAATTGCTTGTAACTGCAAGAAACCATGTGTTAATGCATACAGTTGTCGAAGAGTTGGGTTTGATTGCACATCAATGTGTGGGACTTGCAATGGAGTATATTGTACCAATATTTCTACAGACGATCCAGAGGTGCCTGAAGATGAATGAAATTACTGTGTTATGTGTAATATGCAGTTAAGTGAGTTATTAATAGTGTTTTTATGGGAAGTTATTATTCGTTCATATTGTACATTATCAGTTTAACTTTTAATATTTGAAGTGAGTTTGTAGTTATTAACGGCACCATCAACCAAATAATGTTTCAACTGTGAACTGACTTTCATGAAGCCTCTTCCCTACTGTTGCCGTCACATGCATCATGGCGTGCCTAGTTTATCAGCCATCTACGGAGCAGCATTTATTAAAGGTGAGCCTTACTGCATATCATTTTAAAGGTTTTTAAGTTATCTGTAAGTTGATTCGAAGAAATTTTTGCAAATAACATAAAGATAAAAAGTAAGCAATAATTTATATTTCCTTTCATTATAAATTTATATCTATTTTGTTACTTTTTTTACGTTTGTGACAAAACTATACGATAAACATAAAATATGCACTGAACATTATTTTTAGATAATTGTCTAAGGAAGAAAACAAAAAAAGAATCAAGTCAATAACCTTATTGGTTTGGACGCTGCAAGCGTTTGAATGAAGTACTGTCATTGCAATGTTTGAGGGTGGGTGGGGGGAAAGCAAGCGGGGGAGAGGTCGGGACTTTGTTGTTTTGTGATCCCTACCATATGTCCTACACACCTGCAAATTCAGCTTTCCCCTAATTTGTTACGACATTCGCACTTTTTTTGTCTTTATTGACTGGGCTACACGTTCCTTCTATTGCTACATTCCTCTGGCCACTGGAAGACCATAAGGATGCATGAATGATAGTGTTATGTCGTCAAGCTCCCTAGAAATTGCTGTAACTTGCGCCATCCACCAATTATCATCATAAACACAAGCATCAAAATCCCCTACTTGCAAATAACGCAGTGAATGAATTTCTTGCTGCTCCGCCATGCAAATCTTATAAAAAGGCTGTTCAACTGTTCTAACTACTCTGGATTCATTTTGTTGAACCACCCAGTATCCCAACCACAGGCTTTACTCTGCCCCATTTCTAATCTTTACTGGTTCTAAAGGATGGTATTTCACTATCTGGTAAGTATAGAAGCTTTATGTTTGGTACAAGAGAAGACAGTTCCAACAAATGAAGCTGCATCTCGAATGGCTTCTGTATACACGTTCTTCCAGGAGGTTGAATTTTGTTGCAGAATTTTTACACAATCCTGAGAGCATGTGCTGAGTCGTATTATATCATCTGAAACCACTACAAAGGATTTTGTTTTACTTCCAAAGGGATTGTGTTTTACACATGTAAATAACGAGATCTGTACATTACACCAATGATAGCTCTTAATTTCATCAGGAAGAATTACACTGTGCAGTGTTCTGCAAAATCGAAGTGTAAACCAACAGTGGATTTTATGACATAGAACTTTTCAACGTAGCTATGCCATATCTCTGAACTTTTGTTTGGGTTGGCCTGCTCGGTGTTACACTATCTGCAATAGAAGTGTAAGGTAGTACAGAACTGTGTAAACAAATGTGACGTCACAGTGTCTATTCGTGCAATCCCGTGCAGTTCTCACCCGAACGGGCGGGTGGATATTTCCTTCTGCTAGCACGCAACGCCACCTGGGGGAATTGTTGGACTCCCACAAGGCGCCTCCCCAGCTGGCGATTAGGAGAATGCCTATCAGATATGATAGGTACCGGATTGACGGGGCGAACCAAAACCAACACCGCTGCCTTGCTGTTTAGTAGAGGGATCTACGAAGGCTAAGGGAAGAGAACCCTGACAGAAAACTCCAGGTTGGGGGTTGAGCGTAGAGCCAACTTCCCTATCTCGAAAAAAAAAAAAAAAAATCATAAACCGATACAGAAGCCTCGGAAGGATGGAAAGACAGATGACGGCAAGGACATGAAGAAGGATCGAGAAATGGTACTTGCAGCTTGGGTGTACGTACACTACTAATATCAGGGAAGATGCAACAAATGGGAGAAGAAATGTGCAAAAATGGTGTTGATATTAAAGCAGTTCAACAGATAAGGTGGCAATGAAGAGGGAAAAATCCAGGAACCCGCATATACTTCATTTTACAGCGGATTGGAAGAGAGGACAGGACTGCATGGAACCGGATTCTTCGTGACTAAAAGGATGACATAAAATACTACAATTTGAGCCTATAGATGAAAGAATATGCAAAATAAGATTAAAAGGAAAGTTCAGAATTTTACAATATAAACTTATATTCACCAACGAAGGACAAAGAACGAGCAATGAAAAATAATTTTGCGAAACATCATTATCCCAAGACATGACATGGTAGGTGACTGCAACGCAACAATTGGAACGGAGGAATGTATGGAAAAGGAAAATATAGCGGGAAGATATACGTTACATCAAGGGAGCAATGAGAATGGATTAATGCTAGGACAGTTTGCAGAGAGGAACAACATGGTAATCAGAAGCACACAATTCCCTCACAAGAGGATCCATCTCGGAACATGGAAGTCACCAGTCGACCATACAGTAGACTAGATAGACCATATACTAGTAAGCAAAAGACATTGCACTTCAGTAATAGACTCAAGGAGTTATAGAGGACTGAATGGAGACAGTGATCATTACATGGTGAAAGCGAAGATTAGAGAAATGAAGAAATCAAGAGGAGGTACAGGAAATGGACGAAATACTGGGACAGCAAGAAAGAAAACGAATAACAACGGAAACAAATAACATAAATGACAAGTGGGGAAAATTAAAAAAAGATCATAAGAATAGCAGCATAAGAAGTAATAGGAAAGATGCAGAAGAAAAACTACAATGATTGGTTTGATGTGATGAATGCCGCGAAACAATAAAGGAAAAGAACGAAGGAAGGTGGAATTGTGAAAGGTACAGAGAGCTAAGGAGAGAAGCGAACTGGATATGTAGGAAAAAGAAAAAAATACAAAATGGCACAAGATATAGAAGAAATAGAAAATTTAAGCAAGAAGAATGAAACGAGACAACTTTACGCACCAATAAACAAAATGAACAAAGAATATCAACCAAAAGCATACGGATGCAAAAATAGGAACGAAGTGTTGATGGGAAATGAAGAAGATGTAACGAAGATATTCACAGAATATTTTAAGAAGCAACTACGGGTAGAAGAAGAACCAGTAACCATAGAACAAGAACAATCACATGAAATACAGATATAGATACAGACATCGAAGCAGAAGGAGGCATAACAGATGAACCAAGCAAGAAAGATATAACAGAAGCAGTAAAAAGACTTTAAGAAATTATAGATCACAGGAGAGATGATAAAATATGCGAGTGGAAGATGCACAGATGAAATATATAAATTAATCAAAGAGATTTGGAAAGAAGAAAGAAATGCCAACAAACTGGAATACGGGAATCATATGTCCTTTACATGAAAAAGGAGACAGAACAGACTACAACATTTACAGAGAAATAACACTGTTAAACACCACATATAAAGTTCTAACAAACATATTGCAGAGGAGAATAGAACAAATATCAGAACAAGAAATAGGAGAATAACAGTGCGGTTTTCGGAAAGGAAGAAGCACAACAGACCAACTATTCGCAATACAACAGGTGATAGAGAAAAGCTATGAGCATGGAACAGAATTGCAAATACTATTCATAGACTATAGGAAAGCATTTGACAGTGTAAACAGAAGGAAACTAAACCTGCCTAGATCAAATAGGACTACCAAAGAAACCAGGGAACGTAGTAGCAATGACAATAAAACACGTGCCAAAGTGCAGATAGAAATCAGACAAGTATTGCAATACAACTGCGGTGTTAAACAAGGAGATGCCCTATCTACAGTACTATTTAACATAGTCCCCCATAAAGCAATAAAGGAAATAGGTAAACGAGGAACCATATTTACAAGACTAAATCAAATATTTGCATATGCAGATGATTTGACAATCAGCCAGGACCGAAAACGAACTAAAAAGCACATATCTGAAATTAGAAGCAGAAGCGAATACATTAGGATTGTACACAAGCACAGATAAAACAAAATATATACACATAGCAACAAATGAAGGAAAAAAGAAAACACGAAATTAAAATTGGGGAGAAGATATTCAAGAGAGTAAACAGATTTTGATATCTGGGCTTATTACTAGATGATAAAAGTAACATATCCGAAACAATAAAAGACAGAATAAAAGCAGAAGATAAAGCGTATTATGCGAACCAAAAGCTACTAAAAGCAGAATCATCATAAGGAGAACCAAATTAGAGCTAATCAGGCCAGTCGTCACGTATGGTTCCGAGATTTGGACGCTAAAGTAAGAAGATACAAATAGACTACGCAGATTTGAAAGAGAAATAGTTCGGAAGATATATGGACCAGTAAAAGAAGGCGAACAAGGGAGAGTATTGAATTATGAAGAGATAAATACCATAATGGAAGGGAACGACATAGTTAGATTTGTCAAATCAAGAAAAATTAGCTGCGTGGGTCATGTTTTGAGGATCGATGGGAAAAGAATGTTAGAAGAAAGATCATATTCAAACAAGAAAAGAGAGTGACCGAAGATAAGGTGGATGGACCAAGCGAAGGAGGATCTAAAGGTGATGCAGATAAGAAACTGGAAGATGACAGCAATGAATAGAATGGAATGGAGACGAATAGTATCAGAGGCCAAAGCTATGTGGTAAGGTAATGTAAGCACGCACCGCCATCTGTAATCCACTTCTCTCACACATACAGTGAACGCAGCACGATTGTCAATTGTCAGCACGTACCTACAATTTCTCCCGAGCAGCGGAGGAAGCTGCTTGCTCTGACTTACATTACTTGCACTCACGCCGGCCATCCGAACAGTTGAGATTCAATCTGCACCACCCATTCGAAAGCAAAAGTGTACTCTAGTGCGCACTAGTTCAAGTAGTACAGCCCGCTCGAAGAAACTATGTGAGTAACACATTTGCAGATCCATTTTCTTGCATCATCCAGGAACTTTTCACTGGGAACGTGTCTTTTCAATTAGGTCACCTCCTTCCAAATAACAAAAGTGATCTCCTCTTCCTATATATCCAGAGTCTGTAATGTGAACACGTCGGAACTTGCTCTCCGTTACAGACATACATATTAACTGCCTATAAATAATCTTGCTGATCACACGAGGTGAAGAACACAACTTTTTTTTTTTTTTTTTGTTCTAATTGAACTACATTAAAAACCAAAATATCGTAATATCGGTACATTTCAAGCAAAACAAAATGAAATTTTTTAGAATTCATGAACGCGTATTATTTATTTTTCTTAATATAACGTTCTCAGTTTTGCCCGTTTTGGCTTAACATTTCCACAACGGTAGCTGATTGGTCAGGGAATTCTTAGGACAATTTGCGACCGCATTCAAACAGGGTGGCATCCCCGGAAATTATCAGATTACTAATTTTTACCATAAAATTATTATTATTTTCAAATGACACCGAATAAATTTCCTTCCGCACATAGTTGAGCAACTCCACTTATATAATCTGCAAGCGTGGTCGATGCCCGACAAACACCCATAAATCTTTTCGATCGGTCAATTAGAGGTGTATAGAGGTGATAATACTGCTTCAGGATATGGCGGGATATTCGCCTATATACAAGATTTTGGATTGTATTATTATTTCTGTAACTCAGTTCCACAGGCAATGACCTCGAACTTGCGGGAGGTCAGAAAATATTTACGGTAATTACTGTTGCTACCTTCAGGATTTTTTTAATGAAATAAAAAGGGATTTTATTTTTTCTATTTCACTCCTAACATTTCTCGCCATAAATTCCATCCCATCCAAAATACGATAACATGGCTTACAGCGTTGGAAAGTACGTTTCTTGCTCTAACAAACAAAAATATAAACGGTCATATTCGGGTAAATAGTTTTCGAGTTCTAACGCTGTAAGTGAAACAACGAAAAATCTCGGAAAATCGTCCGAGTAAAAAAATTGTAAAAGATAATCAAGCCAAAAATCCGGGAATTTGCTACTACCAGTCAACTACCTACCGTTTGGGAGTCATACGTTAAAATTTTCAGAATTTTTACGGATGAGGCTTTTGAGATATTGTAGTTAGAGAATGCCACATTTCTGGTACTTTTGCTGACAAATGTTACGAATACTAGGTACCCCAGAACAGAGCAGAAAATACTGGTGGGACTAACTAAGGACTACAGTTTACTGGTATTATAACTTTGATTGTTCTTTTCTGGAGGAAAAAAAAATAGACAATTATAGCTTATCCAGGGCGCTAGGTAACAGTTTTATTTATGTCCTTCAAAAGAAAAAGTTCGTTTCTAGCTTCTATAGTTTTGAAGCAGCATTCATTTCAAAATATGACGGCTCACAGACAGGCAATTTTTAACGGTCCCTAACTCAACCAAAAATCCTTTCTATACCATTCATGTTTGCAATAAGAGTAACTACCATAATTTTAAATTAGGTTAAAATAGCCTAACCTAGATTAGTTTTTCAACATCTACCTAATCTTAGAAACATCTTGGTCCTTACGAATCCTTCCTCGCCACCACCACAAACCGGCGCCTGTACATACAAGAAGTAAGGTCTGCTTCATTTTCATTACTTGTTCCACAGTCACTATCAATACTGCTATCCATTGCTGGTACACCCTCAATCCCAAAGGTACATGCCACACCTCTAATGTTATATACATCCTAACCTTCAAGTTAGGTGATGCCTTTTATGTGGGGAAAACATGTAACCTGCTGAACTTTCGTATTAACAACCATCATCCCTTTTGCACTATCAACAAACCGGATGCCCCAGTCTCCTTGCACACCCATTCCAACAATACCAATTTTGATCTATCTTTCCTGGTTACCATAATCCACATTTTACCCCTACGATCAGCACCTCAACACGCCGTCTGTGGGAGCATGCCTTTATTCATGGTTTAAGCGCGAAAATATATCCTGGCCTTAACCATCAATAAGTCTAAACCTCCTGTTTGCTCTGCATTTTCAACACATTTCCATCCACGATTCCACCCTGTACTTCGGTGATTCCCAATCGAGGTTCCGCGAAAAATCAGTAAATGTCATATTTTAAAAAAGTCATTTGGTGTCCCTACGGAAAGAGGTTTCTCCACATACCATGGTCGAATGAATCTGTTTACAATCGTTCAATATCGGCTCTGTTCGTAGTAATCTGTGTGTAGAAATGAAAAGTATGTGTAATAATGTGAATGTAACTATTTCTGTATTTGTAAAACAATTCTTATTTCTTGATTCTTAATTGAATTGAATTCGATTTACAATTGAATGGTGGTCTTCAAAGAAATAAACTGCTTCCAACTAAACAAACAATTCATAAATGATTAATAATGAAAGTATATTTTTATCTTCCCCCTTCTAAATACGTCCCTGATAGCGATGAATACCCACCCATATTTTACATATTTTGTGCGCATGTGTGTACTTTTTTTTTGTCTATTTCCGACTCGGAGCTTGTGTGGAATAATCATGTACGGTTGCTTTTTCTTTTACATGAAAATGTGTGTATTTCTGTTAAAGTTGTGTGAACTTAGAAATTGACGCCTGGCAACTGTGACTGACTGCATTCATGCCTTTGGTGCGTCCAGCACTATCTCGTTGTTTTAGCGATGCGTGTTACTGAGTAGCATCTCAGCAGTGACAGTTATTCAGCAAACTATTGTCGTTGTTTGTGTCAGTTTTAGTTTGTTTTAGTGCGTTGTTTTTAATTCATCTTGGCACAATTGGATAATGTGGAAGTATTTGGAAAGGAATCGTGTTTACAAGGAAGACGCGGAGAAGAATGAGAGCGATACAACTGTAAGTAAGGTTAGTACGAACACTGTTAAGCCAAGTAGTAGTAGCGAAGGGCGGGAAATGACAGATACAAAGAAATCTCGCCTCTATAGTGAAAGTTACTTAGCAATGGGTTTTACACATACTGGAGATGAGCGTTGTCCGACTGCGTTGTACATTGTGTGTGGGAGAAAGTTAACAAATACTGCAATGGCTCCAGCTAAATTAACAAGGCATTTCAAACCTAGTCATAGCCACTTGTCAAATAAAACGCCTGATTATTTCAAACGGCTTTTGGACGAACAACAGAAATAAAGCAAAAATTTCGAGAAGAAGGTATCTGTTAGTGAGAATGCTCAAGAAGCCAGTTATTTATTAGCCGAGTTAGTTGTGCAAAAAATGAAAAGTCACACAGTTGTTGAAAACCTGTAAAGTTATTGTAAATAAGATACTAGGGAAAGAAGCTGAAAGTGAAATAGACAAGATTCCCGTATCTGATAATACTGAGTAGGCGCGTGAATGAAATGTCTCAAGATGTCGAAGAACTCCTCTCTGAAATACTACAAAGCACTAATTTTGCAATCCAAGTGGATGAATCTACGGATGTAACGAATAATGCGCAGTTGTTAACATTTATAAGATTTGAATACAATGGGGAAATAGTGGAAAACTTCCTTTGTTGCAAGGGAACGGAACAAACATGTCGAGAAGAAGATGTGTACCACTTATTAACTTCCTATTTACAATCCATGGGATTTCACGGTATCGTTGCGTTGGGATACGTACTGATGGGGCCCCCTCAAGGGTTGGCTCAATAAAAGGGTTTGTCTCGCTTGTGAAAGAAAAATATCCACATGTTAAATTAATTATTACAACTCACTGTTTTTTCCATCGCGAAGTTCTTGTTTCAAAGATGATTGGAGAAGATTTGAAACATGTTCTTGACATAGTTATTAACATGGTCAACTTTATTAAACAACCCACTGCAATCTTGCGTGTTTGCAAAACTCTGCCAAACAATGAGTAAAGGCCACGTTACTCTGCTTCTACATCAGATAGCTTTCAAAGGGGAAAATGTTAACAAGGGTATTCGAACTTCAAGATGAGCTGATTTTCTTAGGGAGAACAACAAAACAGTTTTCTGTAGTATCTTGAAGACTAATATTGGATTATGAAACTTGCGTATCTTACAGACATTTATGAACACAAATGTGCTGAATACTAGGATGCAAGGACACGCGGAAAATATTTTGTCTTCCACGGACAAACTTATAGCTTTCAAAGGTATGCTTGGTGTCTGGAGAAAACATCTCTTAAAAGGTAGTGTTGAAATGTTTCCACTTTTATATCAGCTCCCGACTAAAACAAACAACAAGCATGATAATATCATTCCACTTATTTCCGACCATTTGAATACCTGTCAGCAAAACTTGAGAATTTCTTTCTTTATCATATGCCATGTACGACTGGATCAGGAACCCTTTTATACAGAACACAAGCAATTCAGACATTTTTTTCATCCTGCAAGAAGAGTAATTGACTGAACTGATATGTGATCGGACATTAAAAGCTAAATTCTGTGAACAGTCTTTTGATGTGTTTTGGCTATCGGTGAAAAAAGAGTTTCCGGCAATCTCGCAGAAAGCAATTCTCCACCGCTTATTTATGTGAACAAGCGTTTTCGTGTTTGACGAACATTGAAAAAAAAAAAAAAAACCACGGAACAGGTTTTTGTCCCTTGAAGAACTTCGTGTTTGCTTATGAAAGTTGTGGCCAAGGATCAAATTACTATGTTCTAAGAGACAAGCACAAACTTCACATTGAACTGGCAGTGACAACCGAATTATACATTTCGTAAAGTGTTTCATTTCTTTCACGACGAATCTTTAAAAAAAAATATTCGGCAAAGACTGACTATAAGTGTCTATTTGAAATATATTTTTATAAATATAAAACTCAACTTATGTTAATAATGTCCTATAAAATGCAAAATGAAAGTGAATGTTGTTCAATAATTAATAAATAGTGTTGTAAAATTGTGTTCAGAACATACTGATTGCTGTTTGATTCACATATTGTGCAATACTAGTTTATATTGTGCTCTAGACTAGATAAATTTTTATGTGCCAGGTAGCTAGTGTTCCCAAAGTTTTGTTACATATTTCTGGGGTTCCCCGAGACGAAAAAGGTCTGGAAACACTGCTGTACTAACACGCTATACAGTTGTAAATTGTTCCAAGCTCCGAAAATCTACGCGCTACAGCAGTCATTTGTTCTGCAAGTTTGATGCGTCGTCCGCTACTTGTCGCCACTGTCTCTTCAATCTTGTACTGTGTGAACACGTGCACTTCGCTCTTTTCCACTACACATAAATACGTGCAACTATGAGCACGAAATATATGTATAAGGTAGATTTATGATAGAAAGTAAGGAAAATACGTACAGCTTAACTGTTCCGTAGATCTGTACTGCCCATTGCAAAATACTATGTAATGATTTGTGTTATATATATGTATATAAGATGGTAAAAAGGGTACTTACGTGTTTGGAATATCAAGACTTCACAAACTTACACGGAAAGCTGTTACGTTTTGCAAAAGCTTTTTCAACTAGTAGGAGAGAAAATGGACAGGTGCGGGCCTGGTGTTAAGGAAACGTCATTTTGGTCAACTGATGCTGAGTGACAGTGTGGCCAGGTCATGGGGGCGGGTAAAGGACAAGATGGGTCGGAGAAAACACCAAATGGAGAAGAAAGTGCAAAGGTTACAGAAGCAGGGAAGGCGGAGGTCTGCCTTTACGGTTCCTCTGTCCGTGCTAAATTATACTGAGATCTAGAAATGGGATGTAGCTATGGTAAATAATAAGCGAGAGGATTTGAGAGAAAAAGGTTTAAGTCTCAAGTTTCAAATACATATCTACAGCGTGTTTCGACTTACCGGATAGACCACAGAAATACTTCTACAATGCACTAGGTACTGTTTGATGTAGCTATCTCGTAGCTAACCCAAGGACTGTCATTTTGGACTACCAAGATTTCCCTTTACATCTTGTTTTCCCAATTCTGGGTGCAAAAGCACTCTCTGGAATTCCACTGGTCAGCGCGACACGATGGCCCGTGGAATTCAGATACCTTGCTCTTTTTCCTGC